>SNQJ01S0090509.1:32963-44222 GCA_010110895.2 Picea sitchensis | reverse complement strand
GTCTTAGTTTGGTCCAATTTACAACCAAATCCTTAATTTTAGGTCAAACATTATGTTCTTACATTGTCTTTAATCAAACCCGTTTGATTTTTGTCCACATATGCTAAATAATGACCAAAAATAATAAAATAAAGTGAATTAATTCCCCAAAGTCTTATTCAAGGGTGGTCATTGGATGAGATAGCCTCCAAATGCTAGGGTTTCATCTCCCCATGGTGCCACATCATCGCACTAGTTCAAAAAAATGGTGGGTAAATATCCCACAACTCCACCAAGTGCAAAACTCATGTCGAATTAAGCTCCTTAAGCTTGACGTCATGCTCCAAAAGAGCAACATTTTAGCGTGGGAGGGTGACGTCATGCAAGCTTCATCATCCTATGCCCCTTTCATGGGCCAATGACATCTGCAAGTGTGCAACATTCATAATCTCTTTCCTCCCTTTTGCATGGCTTAACATCCAACTTGTGGGATTTCACGCCAATATGAAGGTCCAAGTGACTTAGTACCTCCATGAAAGATGCCACCGAGCAAGATCCTACAAATACAAACAAGGTACGCCCTCAAAGGGTCAACAAGTCATATGAATCATGCCAAGAAAATAAATCTTAATACAAGATCCACCTAAACAAGCACATCACATCCCCCCTTTCAAATCAAACACATGCTCAAAGACTTTATGCAATTTACCAATTTAAATATGGGAGGGTTATCAAAGAGTCCTATTGGGTAAGCCAACTCCCAAGTTGAGGAGTGTTTCCTGGGTGAACCCTCTCTAGGCCATGTAATGAATGTGAGTTGGATGGAAGAGAGACTTTTGGGCATGGGGTAATTAACATGCAAGGGTTTCATATGGTCTCATTTCCATGGGCGCCTTTGTATAAGGTGTGTTGCATCCTTGAGTTACCTTTTGTTTGGGTCACAACTCTTTTCCAAGCCCTATACTTTCCTTTTTCTTTATTTTCTTTAGATAATTTGCAAGTCCCCTTTACAAGGTTTCTTGAGTTTATTCATTAAATAGGTTTCCTTTCAAGCGATATATTAATAAGTCCTTTTCAAATATGCGAGGCATTCATTCACACTTAGGACTTAGGGTGGGCGCCTGGAAAGGTAGAGGTCAAGTATAGGACTATGGATTTTGTGTCCTTTTGTATTCCTATCACTGCATTTTGATTATGTCCGCTCTTTATTTTTATTTATTTATTGGCACTAGATTCAACAACCTATATTCCTTTATCCCCTCTTCCCATAAGAGAATGAGGTGCAAACCCCTTTTTGGGGTACACGTAACCCAAAAACCCAAAATATGAGGATACAGAGGGGGATGAAGATGCAATGTGAATACATATTATTGGGAATGACATGATAACCCATCAAGAAGAACCCCCAGTAGAACCCCTTTCCTCGAGGGTGGAGAACTTACTAGAAACCCCTAAATAACCACCAAGGTGAAAAATGGTAAAAAGCATAACTTCATAGCAAACGTTTCATAATAAGAAAGAACCCTATGAAAATTACCCAAATTCCCAAAATATAAAAATGATACTCACCATGAGACTTGACTAGTTACCTCATGAAGCAAGACCTGTCTCTCTCTGTGGGCCATGTTGGTGTGGTGGACATTGCTCTATTACTGATGCTGATGGTGAAGCATGGTGAATAAGAGGGGCTCTATGGGATGTGTTTTCCATCCATCTCTCGAAATTCCATGTATGCTACCTGTGGGCCTCAAGATATCATCTCCTTAGTTACCCCTAAGTTGGGGGGTAACATTCCTGATTTTACCTTGCTACTGTGAATATACCATTTTCTATATTTCCTAACCACTAATTTATTTTGTGCCTCCAAATATTCCTTATATTTCTATAGCTAAGAAATTTTGGTCTTCAATATTTCATTCTCATCCTTAATGTGCTTGTCAAGGAGTTCCAACTCCTTGCATTCTTCTTTCAACCTCTTAATTTTTATAGCTTGTTTTTCCTTCAGAGATGTGGATGTTGGATGTGTCATTGCCTCCCTTTCAACCTCAGTGGATATGTGTACCTCATGATTAGTCATAGGCTAATAAAATTCCTTGACTGCCTCATCAATATCATAATTTTACAACTTGTCCTTTTTTTATGAGCTTGGGGGGGGACTAAGAGTCAATTTGGTCCTGGGATTCTTACTCAAAATTTTCCTCTGTAGATTGCTCTGCTTTTCTTTGTCAGATTCCTCAAGCTCAATAACCTCTTTATCATGAAATTTGTTGTTGTCATTTTATTTTGTAGTTAGGCTCTTCGTCATACTCCTGGTGGTCTGATGCACAATGGTTTCGACATTCCTCTTCTTGATTTGCACAACATCATATTTTTGATCAATTTCAGGGGATTTTGAATTTTTGTCCCCAATTTCAACTTCTAGCTTCAAGCATATGGTCTCAAATTTGTCATTTTTCTCTATTGTTTTACCTTAGGGTCGTCCTCTAGGTTTTCTAGGTTCAGAGTTTGAAATCTCGACCTCCTTCTCTATACTTTGTCTTGAATTCTTCTTCTTTGTTTTGTTGGGATTTGGTTCCTCATTCTTCTCCATTTTTTTCTCTAAATTATCCATCTCAGGAACCTCAGGCTTTGGTTCCAAGCTTCTCAATTCGAGAACTTTCCACTCTACTTTAGACACCCTAGATTTAGCACCCCTGCATTTAGAAACTTTGACTTCTTGCCTCACATGTGCTTATATGAAACAATTTCTTACCAAGAATTCCACCCAATATCATTTTGTTCTTGCAATCTAGCCTCAACTAATATTTTAACCAACCCAAAATGAAACTTGCTTCTCTCCAAAATCCTAGAGCTACATTGGATGGTTAATTCCATCTTCTTTAAACTATTCAATAGGTAAAATGACATATTTATTTCATTCCCTTTTATGAAATGCATTAGTAATCAAAGGTGATAATAAAATACAAGAATGTACCTTCCTTCAAAGGTTACATATTTCTGGAGTATGAAAAAGATATCCATCCATTTCTTTTTGAATGTTGAAGTTTGCATACCTTTATTCCAATTTTCCACCTGCACAAGATCCTTGAGGAATTCCTTCCATACTTCCTCCTTTACCTTTTGATTCTTAAACCATCTCTCTCTGCTTTGTGGAAATACTGTAGCTTATGAAATGAAGGAATCAAGTAGTTGTAACTGGAGGCCGCCAATTTGAGCTTGCGTATAGAAAAATGACTTAGCAAAGGTTTTCATCAATTGTTTATCATTCCCTTGAAACTTCTGTAGGAAAGGAAACCATCCAAAGTTTTGAAATTTTCTTTGACATTTTCAGATAAGTGTCAAGGATTTCAATGTAGATTGTTTCATGCCTTACCACAAGTCCCATATTAAATCTACAGAGTTAGAGAGAGTTTGACCTAGAATAATACTCTTGTCACAATGAAGAGGAAAAAAAATGGAACCGGTGATATGATGAATTTCAAATTAAGAAAAAAAAATTGGGAGATGTATAATCTATGATGAGGTCTGTAATTTGAATGATGAAAATGGTCATGCCACTTTTCAAGGCATCATTCAAAGTTATGCCAATTATTATGCATGATTGGATCACACTCTTTGGAATTATGGTCCCTATTAACAACTTGAATAATGCATATCAAAATCCTATTTCGACATGCATATATAATAATTTTTTTGGGTGTTAATATATGTGAACAAACAAATAACTTAATGTATGGTTTTTAGAGGTATGAAATGAAATAATTGACATTGGATTAGGAAAGTGTGGTAGTAAGATAGGATAAATCATAGGGAAACATGATAAATGTATATCAAAGTTTGTAATTTGTTCAATTCTTCACACATTTCATAATTCCTAATGCAGAAATAGTTTAAAAAGATATTACCTTTGGTTTACATGTAGCCAAAAATTGATCACCTTTGAAGCTGGAGTTGGAGCCATGAACCCTATTGAATTTGAATGATGATACTAATTCTGATTCTGAAGCTAACTTATTCTTTTGTTGCATAACTCTGAAAAAATTATGGAACCGCTGAAGATTTCTAGAACTTTGCTGAAGAAATGTTGATAAAAGATATGAATAACGCTGATGTTGATGAAGAATATGACAAAGATCTAAAGATGTTGATTTTATGAAGATTTCAGAATTCAATTTCATGACAAAATGCATGAAATTCATAAATCGTTCTAATATTGTGTTGCTTGCTAGATTGAAAAATAAGTTAATGTCTAACAATTTCTTGAAAAGAAGGTACATGAGACTTTCAATAGCTACTGAAAGTTATTGTAACTACAGAAAAGTACGTAAACTACTTAAATTAACTTGTTGTATAGAACTCTTTGATCAATAAACTTTCAATTGAATTGCAATTATCTGCAAATGTATGATCTCGAGGAAATATAGAATGCTAAAGTAGTGAAACTTTGAAATTATGAAAATAAATTAAAACTTGAAAATCATGGAAACTACTACTGAATTTGTTTTTGAAACATCATGAAAAATCTAAAAAATTAAAAATTCTCTAGATTTTTTAATCTAGAAAGAAATAATCTATTTGACTGACTACTGCAAAAACTGAATTTCTGCAATCTGAAAATAATTTTTTTGCAGAGAAATCAAAAGATGGAATAAAAAAAATGTTAAACATGAACTTTCTGGAAAAATCCTGTGATTATTTAAAGAACTTGAATTATTTTCTCCGGATCACTAGTTTTCAAATAGAATTCTTGCATAGTTGTGCTAGTAAACTAGTTTTCATAGTCTGCACTACTTTTTATTGTCATTAAAATAAATAAAGCTTTATTTTTCTCGCATATTATTTGATTTCAATTCTGAATTCTTATTTCTAGGGTGGTAGTGATATTCTTGGAAATATTGTGTACATTCAAACTTCTTCTCTATCAAACTATGATCTATAATAAATATTTTTTGTAATTTATAACCCTGATTTGAGATTTGGTTGGTTGGCATTTTGCACTACCATCCATGGAATGCCTTCCCATCCCCTCGGTTAGAATTTTGTATTACCATCCACGGATCGCCTTTCCATCCCCTCATCACTGCAATCATTGTCAACTATAGTGTAAAAAACATCCTTATTTGTGTAAAAAACAACCTTAGCATATTTTAATTCCTTTCTCAACTATTTCACTATTTCAAGATCTCAACGATTGGAAGATTGCTGCAACAATCCAAGTGGGAGAGAAAAATATAGAAGCATAGTCGAGGATTCAATACATTTACGAATAAGAGTCCAAGCCAGAGCAGGGTTTGCAACCTATAACAAAGTGTTAAGGCTTACTTGTTGTTCAATACTTCATGAACTTGCCATTATATCTTTTTTTCATTTCAATAATGAATGTATTTTCATCTGCAAGCCTCCTATATTCATGGCATGGTCCTACACATAATAAAAAGATATAACTATTAGGCATAGTATACTGTGATCTGTACAATATTATATATAGAATCCCCCTTCAAATTTTTGCATCGGCTCTGAATTTTAATGAAAAATTATATTTTTAGATATTTTATTGTTTAAAATAATGCATAAAAAAGTATGAGTCTTTGAAATTGGATTAGGTTCTACTTACTTCCTGAGCTACAAGTTCTCCCTTATACCTATTCTTTTTCTCTTGTAAAAGATGAGTTAAAACAACAACATAGACATTATAAACATACAAACCTTGGTTCTCTCTCTTTTTCTTGAAAAATATTTATGACACATACATTATCCATTAAATCAACTAAAATTTCCCTACTTAAGATGCACCACAACCCATAATGCTTAAGATTGAATGTTTCCATAAGGAAAATACCAAATCTTCCTTATGGAATTGTAGCATCCAAATCTTCCTTATGGAATTATAGCACTAATTGAAGACAAAGGATACTAACCTCATACATGTCATTGAATAATTTGAATCACCCTATACATGCCTTATTTCCATTAATTATGATGAAAAATGAAAATAATTAGGTCTCTATGGTAGTTTATTGACATCACATCATATTGAGGTGAACACTTGTCTTGAGTAAATAACTTAGAGTTTCATATGCCTACATGTCTTTCATCTTGCACAAGTTAAGTAGTTGGATGTTAAAGGGTCTTTACATGCATATCACTGTGTATAATGACTAACATGATATTTCAAAATATTTAAAAAAAGTGTGTGATCCAGGTGGATATCGGTGGCCACCCAACTTTTCCAACTGGCTCAAAACAATTTTCTGGCAATTTTGCTAATTTACTATTTTTAGCAGTTTTTCGGGTCCTGAAACTTCCGAAGCCGTTTTGAGGCCCTAAACGACGTTTTTTGGGAAAACGGGGAGCAATATGAAAATTCCTTCAATATTGCCCCCAAAATGAATCTCCTCGACGATACCTTTCCAACGAGATATCAGGTGCCTAAAACGAAGATCGTATGCAAAAGTTACGACCCTGAGAAGTTGATGTACTAACTTACCCAAATGGGGCCCACATGACTTTTGGCGCTTCATCTCCTAGGGTTAGGTTTTTGGATGTCTAGGGTTTTTGGCATTCCTGTTTATTGTAAAAAGGCCTTCAGAGCCTCATTGTAATCATCTTCTTGTGAATGAGTGCAACTGTCACATCTCTTCTCAAAGATAAGCCGCCACCATTCCAACAAGCTTGTTTACGCTGCATTTTACAGTTTCAGCTTATTTCCTTATTGAATATAAAACCAATTTTAATGTATCTCTGTTATTTTGTGTTAAGCACTTGTTAATAATCTTTAGTCATTTCGTTCTGCTCATAAAATCTAGATTAGTGTGCTCATACATAAATTCATAAACTAAAAAACTAGAATCTTTGGGTTAAGACAATCATCACAACTACATATGAAAAATAAAAATAAAAACAAGTTCCTCCAATGCTACAATAATGGTATAATTGATGGCCAAAATATACTTGTGAAATATCTCTCATTGCTTCTTGAGTGATGGCACCCATTCCTATTATTTTATGCCCTAATTAAATGATGGAAAAATGTTTTAATATATGCTTCCATACACTCTTGAGATGTCTGGAAAATATCTTGATATATCCTACAAATTACATGTTAACATAGTTACTTCTATTCACTTCTAATGCTACAGATTAATGGTTGGAATAAACCACCCATGCCATGATTAATGGTTGCAATGTCTTTCGATATTGGTATAAGTGATGGTCAAAATATACTTGTGAAACATCTCTCATTTCTACTAGAGTGATGACACCCATTCCTATTATTTTATCCCCTAATTAAATGATGGAAAAATGTTTTAATATATGCTTCCATACACTCTTGAGATGTCTGGAAAATATCTTAATATATCCTACAAAATACATGTTAACATAGTTGCTTCTATTCATTTATAATTCTAGGGAGTAATGGTTGGAATAAACCACCCATACCATGATTAATGGTGGCAATGTCTTTCAATATTTTTTCTCTGCAAAATGATTTTGATGTGGCTGCCCATATCTTCTTTCATGTTGGAGAACAATGACTCGATTAAATCACCCATATCATTCCTATTCCTGCTAATAAATTCCTAATGAAGGTCGCCTCCTAACCATTGTATCATATTGCAATCCCATGGTTAACATCTAATCTAATCTACCATTGAGTTGATCTCCATGTCAAAGACCAAGTTCAAACCATGAAGGATCCATGCCTCAGTTCAAGGAAAATATTAACAGGCTTAGAGTGAAAAAAATAAAAAAAGAGAAGAAGCACAACCCATTCACTACAAAGTTCCATCACAAAAAAAACTTGACTACTCAAACAAAGTTCAAGTCCCCATGCATCAATGATCATGCCAAGTGCTAATCCAATCTATAGTAAAATTTCATGATTTGTCTTCCTTCAATCAAAGAGTTTACCCAAATGGCGAGACACAACCAGAAACAATGTTTTGCATTACGTTCAAGTTAGAAACATATAATCTTCTCTCCCACTATGATTGGTCATCCTTGCATATGTTTGTGGATCAAATTTGATATCTTTGTAATGTAGTGATGATTTTTTATATTTTTCTTTAACCTTATAATGATTGGTCACATTGTCGATTAATATTCAACACAATTCATATTTTATATTTAGAGAAGACCCATGATTATTGATATGCCAGTGAAGTTGCATGTTAGCTTTTAAGGATCCATGTTATTGTTTTTTTGACAAATGGATATACATAATCATACAAAACAATTTTTCTCATCCCATTCGGTTACATCGATCACTTTCATATTTCTCAAATTTTATTACGTCACTCACTATAGGCAAGAGAAAATAACTAAATTATTATTCTCAAAATACCTTGCATCTGTGGGGATGAGGTGTTGTTAATATGAACAATTGGAATTTTTCTTTTTGTGCCCCCTTGAAACCCTAATACATTAATGATCTCCTCAACCAATGGTAATCCTTTCTCACTACCCAATTCATGCAAATGAGCATATGGGGCTCTCCCTACAATCTTCCTAACCTCACATCTGAGTCTCTAGACATGGGCATGCACCATGGCGAGTGTTTATTTTGTTGTTTTTTATATCTTGTTGCATACATTATACATGTATGAGAGCCCATTTGGGTAATTTAAATTTTTTGCATTCATTACATGTGTAGCGTTGATGTTTTTGAGGAAAGGCACTATTGTTGATGTCTTTGGATACCCATATCTACCTTTATGCTAGATAATAATGGTTGGATTAAATCACCCATATCAGTCTTATTCCTATAATAAATTCTTTATTAAGGATGCCCATACTTTGGTCAAATGTTCGCAAAATTTCTCTTGTGGGTGGTTGGTAAAACATGTTATCAAAAGAGGGGCGATAGGTGCGGGGGGAGTGATTTAAGACTCCAAAGTATCGAAGGTTCTTTCCTTTCCATGGGGTTTGGGGTTTGCCTCCAATAACCAAGTGGAGGTCATGGCCATTTATATGGGTCTAAATATTATAAAAGAGGAGCATTACAAGGATATTATTATCATAGGGGACTCAAAATTGGTCATTAACGGGCTTCAACATCCAGAAAAATATCACTAGTTGAGTTTACAAAGGAATTATCAAAGAATCATCCAAGAGGGGGAAAATTTTCACTTGCTTCAATTCCTTCATGTCCTCAGACATCTCAACTCTAGGGTAGACATCTCAACTCTAGGGTAGACACTCTGGCCAAATCAACCCGATCCCTCAAACAGGGCCAACTCAAAGTTAATGATGATCTTACTATCCATCGTGTTCCTTAATATGGCGAGATTATTTATAAAAAAAATTGGAAATTGGATGAATTCATGGATCAAACCAAAGGAAAGTTCATTTTTTGAAAATTAGGGGGGTATTTCAAAATCAAGGATTATTGTTAAAGGAAGGTTTTTGGGTACCCCACCCAATAATATTGAATCAAAAACCACCACCCAATTTCATGACTCAATAACGTCGCCCCTTCTCATCAACACGTATCGCCTGGTACATGCATACTCACTCACCTACGTGCATTTATATCCTTCTCCGGGTGATGAAGGTTATGCAATGCGGGATGTATGGGCTCTTTCTCCCACTTTATCTCACATGCAAAGACACCATGTGGATGCTCAACCTGATACATGAACCGATTCACCTTGCCATGGGATTTAACTCTCGTTCTTTCGTTGAGAATTTTGAATTCTCTTTGCATGCATGTGCCTTAGATTTTCTGCACAAGGTGGAAGAAATTGTAGTTAATACAGTTTTCAGAATTTCAGGGAGTGCAACGTGATGTCGTGGCCTAGACTAATGTTGTTGTTCTTCTTGTGCACTGTAGGAATTAAAGGCAGACCTGGGAGACTAGATATGTGAGATGGAATTACAGAGATAAAATATTTCTCATATTGAACCAAGCTGGAGGAGCAGACCCATAAACATGACAATGAGACTTGCATCATTCTCAGGGTTGTTGTTAAGCCCTAATATTGGCTCATTACCCCTTAATTGGGGCATATTACATTAGTAATGTTATTTTATTTATGTTGGCTTTATTCCATTAGTTGTAATTATACCTCCTATTCTCCTATATATACTAAGGAGACATTTTCATTTGGAGTCATCTTTTACTTGAACATTTATGTGGGGTAAAAGGAGGTTTCCCCCTAGAAGAGGCTTATTATCTAAAATTATCTCTTTTTCAAGGTGTTGAGTACTTATTCTGAGGTTTTTCTATGCTATATTGATATTTGGTTCTTAACATATGGTATTAGAGGTCAAGGTCTTGGGGTTTCGCTACTACATCTGAGACACCTTGGAATTATTGATATAAATTTTTTTCTACAATGTTTCAAAAGAAACGGCTTGGAGTATATTTATTAGATGGATCAAGGTACGTTGGGTTAAAATTTCAGCTCCTAAGGCCTTATACTTTCGGAGATACATCCTGTGAAAGATAGGGTTTGGGAATCATCCTGAACTGAGTCATTGTGGAATTTTCGCTATAAAATTTTTTCCATAATGTTTCATACCCTAAAATCAAAAGGGTATTCACAGAAATTAGTAGGGTATATATGGTAAAATTTTCAGCTTTTGGGTCATCGTAAATTTGTAGATACACCCTGTGGAAGATAGGGTATCTAACTAGTCCTATTGACTAGTCTCAAGAAGGTGTTCCAGGTAAAACTATCATAACTTATTCCTAGAGTATCCAAATTGAGTGAGACTAGTTTTATTGGATAGTGGACAATATGTAGTATTTCAAGTACGAGTTTCAGAATTTTATATCAATCATTTTGTGCGGGGAACGCTATACAAGTGAGATATCATGGAAAGGCCAAAAATCAGCAAGTTGTGGGGAAATTACCGTATATTCCACTTGGCACATCCAATTTTGATAAGAACTATGGCATTGCAGAGAAGAAATATCAGAGAACTACATAAAAGAAAGTTTCATACCCATAAGGACTGAAACTTGGGAGATACAACAAAAGAAAGATTGTCTAGCATAACCACCTCAAAATCAAGGTTCAAAAGTGATACTTGGGAAACATGCCACCCAAAAAGGGAACTTCTACACCAAATAAGCCTCCAGACAATCCTACTTGGACTCTTGATGAAGGTGAAGAAATGCGTAGGGACATAAATGATTTACAAAAGAACATAGTAACAAAAGATGAACTACAAGAGATGGAAGCTAATTTGGAGGCAATAAATACTAAGATGGATGGTTTAAAAGAGGAGATCATGGAAGTATTGAAAATTTTCATAACAGAGAAGACACCTGAA
>SNQJ01S0090509.1:0-32953 GCA_010110895.2 Picea sitchensis | reverse complement strand
TTCTGCATTAGGAATTATGAAATGTGTGAAGAATTGAACAAATTACAAACTTTGATATACATTTATCATGTTTCCCTATGATTTATCCTATCTTACTACCACACTTTCCTAATCCAATGTCAATTATTTCATTTCATACCTCTAAAAACCATACATTAAGTTATTTGTTTGTTCACATATATTAACACCCAAAAAAATTATTATATATGCATGTCGAAATAGGATTTTGATATGCATTATTCAAGTTGTTAATAGGGACCATAATTCCAAAGAGTGTGATCCAATCATGCATAATAATTGGCATAACTTTGAATGATGCCTTGAAAAGTGGCATGACCATTTTCATCATTCAAATTACAGACCTCATCATAGATTATACATCTCCCAATTTTTTTTTCTTAATTTGAAATTCATCATATCACCGGTTCCATTTTTTTTCCTCTTCATTGTGACAAGAGTATTATTCTAGGTCAAACTCTCTCTAACTCTGTAGATTTAATATGGGACTTGTGGTAAGGCATGAAACAATCTACATTGAAATCCTTGACACTTATCTGAAAATGTCAAAGAAAATTTCAAAACTTTGGATGGTTTCCTTTCCTACAGAAGTTTCAAGGGAATGATAAACAATTGATGAAAACCTTTGCTAAGTCATTTTTCTATACGCAAGCTCAAATTGGCGGCCTCCAGTTACAACTACTTGATTCCTTCATTTCATAAGCTACAGTATTTCCACAAAGCAGAGAGAGATGGTTTAAGAATCAAAAGGTAAAGGAGGAAGTATGGAAGGAATTCCTCAAGGATCTTGTGCAGGTGGAAAATTGGAATAAAGGTATGCAAACTTCAACATTCAAAAAGAAATGGATGGATATCTTTTTCATACTCCAGAAATATGTAACCTTTGAAGGAAGGTACATTCTTGTATTTTATTATCACCTTTGATTACTAATGCATTTCATAAAAGGGAATGAAATAAATATGTCATTTTACCTATTGAATAGTTTAAAGAAGATGGAATTAACCATCCAATGTAGCTCTAGGATTTTGGAGAGAAGCAAGTTTCATTTTGGGTTGGTTAAAATATTAGTTGAGGCTAGATTGCAAGAACAAAATGATATTGGGTGGAATTCTTGGTAAGAAATTGTTTCATATAAGCACATGTGAGGCAAGAAGTCAAAGTTTCTAAATGCAGGGGTGCTAAATCTAGGGTGTCTAAAGTAGAGTGGAAAGTTCTCGAATTGAGAAGCTTGGAACCAAAGCCTGAGGTTCCTGAGATGGATAATTTAGAGAAAAAAATGGAGAAGAATGAGGAACCAAATCCCAACAAAACAAAGAAGAAGAATTCAAGACAAAGTATAGAGAAGGAGGTCGAGATTTCAAACTCTGAACCTAGAAAACCTAGAGGACGACCCTAAGGTAAAACAATAGAGAAAAATGACAAATTTGAGACCATATGCTTGAAGCTAGAAGTTGAAATTGGGGACAAAAATTCAAAATCCCCTGAAATTGATCAAAAATATGATGTTGTGCAAATCAAGAAGAGGAATGTCGAAACCATTGTGCATCAGACCACCAGGAGTATGACGAAGAGCCTAACTACAAAATAAAATGACAACAACAAATTTCATGATAAAGAGGTTATTGAGCTTGAGGAATCTGACAAAGAAAAGCAGAGCAATCTACAGAGGAAAATTTTGAGTAAGAATCCCAGGACCAAATTGACTCTTAGTCCCCCCCCAAGCTCATAAAAAAAGGACAAGTTGTAAAATTATGATATTGATGAGGCAGTCAAGGAATTTTATTAGCCTATGACTAATCATGAGGTACACATATCCACTGAGGTTGAAAGGGAGGCAATGACACATCCAACATCCACATCTCTGAAGGAAAAACAAGCTATAAAAATTAAGAGGTTGAAAGAAGAATGCAAGGAGTTGGAACTCCTTGACAAGCACATTAAGGATGAGAATGAAATATTGAAGACCAAAATTTCTTAGCTATAGAAATATAAGGAATATTTGGAGGCACAAAATAAATTAGTGGTTAGGAAATATAGAAAATGGTATATTCACAGTAGCAAGGTAAAATCAGGAATGTTACCCCCCAACTTAGGGGTAACTAAGGAGATGATATCTTGAGGCCCACAGGTAGCATACATGGAATTTCGAGAGATGGATGGAAAACACATCCCATAGAGCCCCTCTTATTCACCATGCTTCACCATCAGCATCAGTAATAGAGCAATGTCCACCACACCAACATGGCCCACAGAGAGAGACAGGTCTTGCTTCATGAGGTAACTAGTCAAGTCTCATGGTGAGTATCATTTTTATATTTTGGGAATTTGGGTAATTTTCATAGGGTTCTTTCTTATTATGAAACGTTTGCTATGAAGTTATGCTTTTTACCATTTTTCACCTTGGTGGTTATTTAGGGGTTTCTAGTAAGTTCTCCACCCTCGAGGAAAGGGGTTCTACTGGGGGTTCTTCTTGATGGGTTATCATGTCATTCCCAATAATATGTATTCACATTGCATCTTCATCCCCCTCTGTATCCTCATATTTTGGGTTTTTGGGTTACGTGTACCCCAAAAAGGGGTTTGCACCTCATTCTCTTATGGGAAGAGGGGATAAAGGAATATAGGTTGTTGAATCTAGTGCCAATAAATAAATAAAAATAAAGAGCGGACATAATCAAAATGCAGTGATAGGAATACAAAAGGACACAAAATCCATAGTCCTATACTTGACCTCTACCTTTCCAGGCGCCCACCCTAAGTCCTAAGTGTGAATGAATGCCTCGCATATTTGAAAAGGACTTATTAATATATCGCTTGAAAGGAAACCTATTTAATGAATAAACTCAAGAAACCTTGTAAAGGGGACTTGCAAATTATCTAAAGAAAATAAAGAAAAAGGAAAGTATAGGGCTTGGAAAAGAGTTGTGACCCAAACAAAAGGTAACTCAAGGATGCAACACACCTTATACAAAGGCGCCCATGGAAATGAGACCATATGAAACCCTTGCATGTTAATTACCCCATGCCCAAAAGTCTCTCTTCCATCCAACTCACATTCATTACATGGCCTAGAGAGGGTTCACCCAGGAAACACTCCTCAACTTGGGAGTTGGCTTACCCAATAGGACTCTTTGATAACCCTCCCATATTTAAATTGGTAAATTGCATAAAGTCTTTGAGCATGTGTTTGATTTGAAAGGGGGGATGTGATGTGCTTGTTTAGGTGGATCTTGTATTAAGATTTATTTTCTTGGCATGATTCATATGACTTGTTGACCCTTTGAGGGCGTACCTTGTTTGTATTTGTAGGATCTTGCTCGGTGGCATCTTTCATGGAGGTACTAAGTCACTTGGACCTTCATATTGGCGTGAAATCCCACAAGTTGGATGTTAAGCCATGCAAAAGGGAGGAAAGAGATTATGAATGTTGCACACTTGCAGATGTCATTGGCCCATGAAAGGGGCATAGGATGATGAAGCTTGCATGACGTCACCCTCCCACGCTAAAATGTTGCTCTTTTGGAGCATGACGTCAAGCTTAAGGAGCTTAATTCGACATGAGTTTTGCACTTGGTGGAGTTGTGGGATATTTACCCACCATTTTTTTGAACTAGTGCGATGATGTGGCACCATGGGGAGATGAAACCCTAGCATTTGGAGGCTATCTCATCCAATGACCACCCTTGAATAAGACTTTGGGGAATTAATTCACTTTATTTTATTATTTTTGGTCATTATTTAGCATATGTGGACAAAAATCAAACGGGTTTGATTAAAGACAATGTAAGAACATAATGTTTGACCTAAAATTAAGGATTTGGTTGTAAATTGGACCAAACTAAGACTTGGGTTTCCTCTATAAATAAGAGGCAAGTCTTCTTTCATTTTACATAATTCATAACTTGAGACTTATCTCTCTCTCAAAAACATTTCAGCCTTATTTTTCTTGTGTAGTGGATTGGTGTGATTTGTCTATTGGGGATTATTTCTCATGATCTCTTGATAGGAGGTGATTCACTCTCTTTGGAGGATTGGTTTGTGAGCTAGGATTTTTCCCAATAGATAAGGCACTAGTGCATTGGAAAATGTGATTAATGCTTTCTTGAAATCATTTGGGTTTTTGATGAATTGTTCATGCTCTAAACTATCATTTCATGCTAATAAGTCTTGAGTTCTTGAATATTTTATTACTGTAGTAATAATTTTTAATTAACATCCATTAGGGCTGCAAAAAACCCTCTCTCTTACTCTTGTTTACAAACTAATTTACCACAGAATTTTGTGCTTGAATATTGCAAAGTGATCTACTAATACAGGGATACAAATTGGCATTATTGTTTTCTGATTTTTGTGGTGAATTCTTGTTGTTGTAGCAAATGTTTCCTACATCCATCTAGGGCTGATTATATTTTGTTGATGACATTTACTTACAACCCATTTCAACAGTCAAATTTGTGTTCTAAACATTGGAATATTGTCTACTATTAATAAGTTTTCATTTGCTATCATTTATAGTTGATTTTGATACTAATTTATTTTAGATGTTACTATTATCTTCTTGCTTATATAATTTACAGTCTACTGCAATTTTGGGACAACAATATTTCTTGTTGTTTCCCCTACTGTTCTGAGGCTATTTTATATGATATTTGATTTTGGGATAGTTGTTCCAACATTGGTTTTGCAGGTACTTTTCAAAATCAACTCATATATTCTCCCAAGACACTTATCTTCAATCCCTAGACCACTTCATCTTGTGACCAAAATAAGGATCTCTAAAAACCCCTTGATCTTCATTCCCTTTTCCCTTGAGGTCACCTGGGAAGCCTCCCTTGTGGTGAAATCATTCATCACTAAAATGAGGGGAGTAATTGCTAAGGTTATAGTGGTCCTTATTCCTAGTTGTGTCACGGACGTGACGCTTGTGGTTGGCTTTGCCCAAGTGACAATTTGTGTGATAACAAGGAATAGAATATTGAAAATAAAGTTGAATGAGGAAAAAATGAAGATACAAGCCTCATCCTCTGGGATGACTATCTTGATAGATGCTATAGAGAGAGTATAAGAGAAAAGGGTCAGCAATATTGATTTTTTGTTAGGGGATAAGAGTACACTTTTGGTTGAATGAGGACATGCAACATCTTCCATGTGAGGGAGATGCTGGGTCCTCAAATAATACTCTTTTTTTTCACCTTCCTATTACAAATTTCCCTCCAAAACCTATATTTATGAGCTATCTTACACTCCATTTTACCCTTTTTTCCATGATTATCCTTCTAAGCTACATAATTTGTATATTGAAGAATATCCAGGGTAGATTGTTAATTTTAAGCATATTTTATTCTTCCTTATGAAATTTAGTTTAAATAGTTACTACTTTAATATGCCGCTACAGAATCATAGATTTTGTATCAACTTAAATATATTTATGTAGCCACTAAATTGTTTTTGTAGAAGAATCGTAGTTCCACATGGTTGCACACACTCCAGGTTGAGATCATGACTTGGAGATGATTCCAAATCAGCACTATATGTTCATCCATCTATCATCCCAATTCGAGAGTCTACCAAGTCAGCACAGGAGCCAAGTCAAAGTTATGGTCAACGTGTGAGTAAATGGCAGAGTATGCAAGCTGGATCCACTATTGGAAATCATGTTGTCATTGATGTCAAATATTGGGGGAGACATTGTCATTGTTGTAAATGATAAGAGGAGACTATGAATGTCTCTACAAATCTATAATCCTTTGTGTATGAAATATGACTGTGCGTTGTTAAATTTTTTCAAGTGTTCTTTGTTTACCTTGAAGACGAAGTGACTATGCGAAAATACAACAAATTGAGTTATGGCTGCACGAGTTTAAAGAATAATGGTGACTCTGGGTGAATGAAGGAAAGAGGAACGAAATGACCCTGCAAATGACATGCCCAAGGATCGAACCAAAACTAGAAACATGAATCCATGGACAAACAGAAGAAGAAGAGTGTAGAGGAAGTGTTGAGCATGTGTTGAAGGCGGGACGATAGTGAACAGTTAATCCAAGTGAATTCAAGCCACACAAGCATAAGGAGAAGTCATACCACTGGGATATCAAGCAACCAATGAAGTCTCGAGCATGCAAGAGATAGCAAGGCAAAACCCCATATTGACATTTCCCACATTTGTGAGTAAAAAAAACTACAAAGGGTTTATAATGAAAACATGAAAGCACACAGTTTGAATGTGAACGAAGAGTCATGGAACCATGTGAAATGTGCTAAATTTTGTTGTAGAGAAATATGGACCCAGAATAGGATGAATCCTGATCATTCATCTCCAGATATGAACGATTAAGGTCAAAGATTGGGGTCTAATACTTAGTGGGCCAACTTAGTCACGTCAGGGCCATGATAACAACCTTGTCAATGCCACGTGTCTAGTTATATGAATGCCACATGAGAATAATTCCATGTCAGTGATGCCACATGTCAAGACACATACTGAATCCATGTCATCCAGTGTGCATGAAGAAGACATCCACATGGAAGCCACCTCATCTGCAACATCGACACAAGAGATCTTAAAAAATGACTAAGTACCAAGACATCATGTAGGTAGTGAGAACGATGGAGAATCGAGAGTATGTGAATAAATGAGCATGAACCCGCAGACCTAAAGAACCATAGTAAGAGTTCGAAAAATGACTAAGTGTACGAGACCTGTGGTAGGAGTTTGAAAAATTGATAAAGTGTCAAGAACTGGTTGGTCGGATGAGGATGTCTTGCAGACCTGCAGTAGGAGTTTCAAAAAATCAATTGTGTCGAGAATAGGTCAGACGGATGAGGTCATAGATATAATAATTAAGAAAAAGTTGTAGACCCACAACCCACGTTGAAATATTGAGAATTTTCTAAGTATCAAGAATGACTATGTACCAAGATATTTCAAATAAATAACTATGTACCAAGAACAATAGTCGGACGGATGAGGTCACAGAGATAGAAAAGTGAATTGAGCAAAGGCTTAGACCCACAGTGAGATTTCAAAAATTATCTAAGTATGAGGAATCGATTGGACGACCTAGGAGGTCATCACTTGTCATGGATTGGATGGCACAAAGGGTGAGAGATCCAACGACCCAAGAGGTTGCCACTTGTCACAGATCGTACAACCTAGAGGGCGAGAGATCTAATGGCTCATGATGTCTCATGGACTCACGGTGAAATACTTAGATTTTTTTTTAAGAATGGGTTCAAAGTGAGTGCAGCGAAACGCGAAGGTACATTCTGGAGGTCGTGGAAGTATGAAAAGATATGCCTTATACCTGTAGAGAAATGATTGGAAATGCATCTAAGTATAGGTGAAAAATGAGTGCGGTGGAATGTGAAGGTGCATTATGGAGGCCATGAAGGCATGAAAAGATATTCCTTAGACCTGCAGTAAAACCATCAAGATAACAAATCGATGGTTGAGGATAATTAGAGATTTGATTGGATTTTGGTTGTGAGCTAAAGGATTGAACTATGTGAGAACTGGATCAACGGTCGAGATTAATTTGAGGTCCAGATTGGACGGCGGCCATGCATCAAGGATATGTTACATGTTGAGATGGATAGAGAATCAAATTGATGATTGCGATCCAATATGGGATGAACGAGCAATTGATGAACAATGAAGCTATGTTGTGTGTGTTAATGACCGGGGAATGAGATCAATGGGTGAGATTTAATTGAGAAGATGAATCGATGAATATTGAGCGCTAAGGGTGTATCGGTGGATAATGAAGTAGATCAATGGTTGAAACTAAATCTTAATGTGATCCAACAGCTGTTGAGAATCATGGTTCATGCTCTATCCAAAGAAGTAGATGGAGTGCAATGAAAGGTAATTGAAGATCGAGTTCGAAGGATCTTTCTACGAAATGATTCAAGGAGATTCAAAGGGATATGGAGATAAACCCATGAAAAAATTATTTGGATATGTGGAAAAACCTTTGGGTGTATGTTTTTGTATAAATAATGATGCTCAAATCCAATTCAAGGGATTAAAAAAATGGAAAAATTATGGCATATTGAGAAGTGAGAGTAAGTGTGGATCATGTGAAGAGAAGCTCTGAGGCTCTGAGGTCCGAGGATGCTAGAGAATGAAAGGAAGATAATGTAAGGGTGTCTGGGAGGTGCAAGGACAAAGGGACTTTTGGAATTATGCATATTGAGAATTGTGACAGTAGATACAGGGGAACAAACTAGTATAAGTGAAGGCTTGAAGGAAAGAGATAATCGGGTATCATTAATAGCTTAAGGAGTTTGATGTTTCTAGTAAAATTGGTATTTATAGGCTCTGTTAGGTTGGTTCTCATCTAATGGGATTGATGTCCCCTGCAAGTGGGTGCCTGTGAATATAACTGTTTTAGGTTGGTGCCTACAAAAAGAACTAATTCGGTGCTCGGTCAAGGGGATTGGTGTCTCTTACAGGTTGATGCCTGCAAATGTTATTTATGAGTAAGTTCTCAGGAGAGGAGATTGATTTCTTCTACAAGTTGGTGTCTGCAAGCATTGTAACAATAGATTGGTGCCTACAAGATTTTATAAAGAAACATTTTTTGTGGTTTTCACCAATTTGGGTTTCCATGTTAAATATATGTGTACAATGAATTATATGTGTGTATGTGCGTTTCTCATTAGCTGCTTATAATTAGTGAAGTAACAAATTGGTAAAAAATATAAGAAAAGAAAAAGTAGTCTTATACTGATTCACCCCCCTCTTAGTATAAGTAAGTGTGACAACAATTGGTATAAGAGCGGGTTCCTTCAAAATTAGTCTAACTTCTAGAAGGTGAATTCCTACAACACACATGGATAAGGAAGGTTTTTCTACAAATAGAGCTCCATTTTTCAATGGAAGTAAATTATGCATTATGGCGCAAAATAATGAAAATCTATCTGATGTCTCTTGGATTTGAAGTTTGGAGTGTCGTTGAGAATGGTTACATGGATCTAGTAACTCCACCTATACTTCCAATTGCTATAAAACACAATGACAATAACTCTAAATCCAAGAATGCAATTATTCGTGGTCTGGAAAAATCAATGTTTGTCAAAGTCATGCATTGTGCCTTGGTAAAAAAAATATGGGACAAATTATAGAAAATTTATGAAGGAGATGAAAAAGTCAAGAAGGAAAAATTACAAACTTATAGATGATGATTTGAGACCCTTGAGATGAAAGAAGAAGAGAGTATTGTAGAATACTTTCTTCAAATAGATAATATTGTCAATGCCAACAAAGGATTTGGTGAAGAGATTAAAGATACCACTATTGTGAAAAAAATGCTTAGATCACTTCCCTCAAGATTCAATCCCGAGATATTTTCCATTGAGGAAATGAAGGACTTAGACAATTTAACAATGGATTAATTGCATGGAATTCTTATTTCATATGAAATGAGAATATAAAAGGATAAGGAAGAAAAACTAGCAAGGAAGGAAGCATATTTCAAATCTTCAAAGAAGACAAAGATAGAAGAATACAAAACATATGACATCTCAAATAGTGAATTAGATGAGGAAGAATCTAACTTTGTCAAAAATCTCAAGAGCGAGACAGGAAAATACAAAGGTAAGCTTCCCTTCAAATGCTTTAATTGTGGAGAAGTAGGACACTTTGCTTCTAAATTTCCTTATGCAAAGAATGGAAATAGCAATGTGATAGAAGATTCTAGTTTCAAAAGGTACAAGAAGGGTAAGATTGAAAGGAAGAAAAATTTCTATAGACAAAAGAAAAATCTATATACCAATGAAGACAATAGCTCATCCAATCATAGTGATAGTGAAACAGAATAATTCTCTTTATGTGTGTACAAACACATACGGATGTCCTAAAAAATGGAAATGTGGACCTAACAGAAGAACAAGACTATGAGATCGATGTAGAAGTAGATCTTGAAAGAGAGATCATATCTGTTATAAATGAGATAGATAAACTAAGGAATAAGAAAGGGATACTAAAGGAGCAACCTAAGAAGTACACAAAAGAAATTCTTGGTTTAAAATAAATCTATGGTGAAACTGAAAAGATCATCATCATTTTAAAAACACAAGTAGAAGAGGCAAAGAGAATTGAAGAAGTCTTAAGAGGCCAACTCAAAGTAAAAGAAGATAGTTGCAGCAGTCTAGAATTTGAAATAGTCTATCTAAGAAAAGAGTTGAAAAAATAACATACCAACACGAAATTCGAAAAGAGCTCTACAACCTTGAATGAAATCCTAAATTGTCAAAGATCACCATTTGACAGGACCGATCTTGGGTACAGTGAAAATATAGAAGTTGCTAATGAAGAAACCTCGACCTCTTCAGAATAGTCAAGTGAAGAAAGGACCAAGAGTTAAGTTGATATAATCAAGAATTCTATCAAGGTTGAAGATAACATGAAGGAAGATCAATATGTTCCACAAAAGAAGGATCTTCCTCACAAGGATAGATTCAGGAAGACTTTCCCATTAAGATGGAATCACACAATCATGTATCAAAATTATTTCTTTGGCTATTGTTATTATTGTAATGTTTTTGGTCATAAAGTTGTGTATTGTAGAAAGAATGATAAAGGTGGTTACATGAGGAACAACAACAAAGATACCNCTTTTAGATTTGTTTGCATGCATTTTTTCTTTTCCTGAATCATTCTTCTGGATTTGTTAGGATTCTGCTGCATGCATTTTTTAATTATTACAATTTTATCAATTTTAAGTAACATATCATAGAGCTTTGAGTTAGTTCAGGAATCAAAATTAGGATATTTTTTTATTCATACTCCCAATAATAATAATAGGTGAGCCAATCAATTTAATGTATGTTTTATGGTTGATTCTTTTGCATAGTATTTAATTTTAATATCTTGATAAAATATACTTATCACAATTATTTTCAAATGATAGTAAGTTAAACATATATATTTACCTTATAATATAGTTTTATTTTTAACGGGTTGATGTAGGTTTTCGGATTAGTTTGTAATCCTTATGTTACTATACTATCCAAACTCTCCAAAACTTTGTTTGAATAATATGCCATTTTATTATTGAAAGTGTATTTCCTCTTTGATTGCCTCTCAAAACTTACTTTAATGCTAGTTGGTTGTTGGCTTTGGCCATGCAACATATGAATTTCGCACAGAGCTTGGAAATAAAGTTAGTTGGTGAAGTTCATTATGAGCTGCATATATTCTCATGTTTCATGTCTTGTAAAACTACCAGCCATTCATTCTCGTGACTATTTTAAATTAGACTAGTGTTGAGTACAAAAATGGTGAATGAGATATATTAGATATGTGAATATGATAGTTATAAATTGAATGAAGAATTAAGATTTGTAGAAAAGAATTTAGTAAAAAATGGTGAATGACATATCTTATATAAATGAATATAATAGTTATAAATTGAATGAAAAAGAAAGCAATTTAATACAAAAGTATAGTCATAGATTTTATGTTACAAGTTAAAATTGGATTAAATGTTGAATACCATACATTACGTGTATAGAAATGGTGAGTGAATGGTATATATTAAATAATCTAATCTCATTACTAGCTTGCTTAATATCTTAACAAGTTGATTCGCTAATAACTTAAAGTTGATTGGAATTGAGTATAATCGTTGGCACATTTAATAGGTTTTTAGTTCTTAATACGTTTTTTATGGACGAGATTAAATATGCCTAGAATATTCTTAGTCGTCACAATAAATGAATGGCTCTGATTTCATCCATTACTTCCGAGCTGTTATAAAAACATCCGTTTATATGTTTACTTTTTTACATTTACCTAATCGTGTTTAAAAATTACCGTGTTCACTAACTTATTGCCATGTCTACCTGATTAAAAAATATTAAGGCATTAAAGTGGACGCGTTTCTGTGCTGACATCACCAACAATTGTCAGTAAAAAATTTAACAAACGTAAGCCGCCTTTCGACGTTCACCAACAGCAAGCGGCTATGCTAATTATAAAAGGATTAGAATAATAAATTTTTATTTTTTTTAATTAATAAGTGATGAAAAATCTTAAATAATTAACAAAATACATTAATTCAAAAATTCTTAAATAATTCACAAAATCCAACGTTGGAATTATATTATAGACTAAGCAATTAATTTATTGTTTAGTGTCATATATAGGCTTTTCAAGATGGAACTTTTATGTGTATGGGATATTCTATTTATTTATTTTAAAACAATTATTACCATTATATTATTCATGATATAATAATACAATTATTTTGTTCTTTAATTTCATACAGTTAATTTAATGTTGCATTAAAATATAGGTTATATATATATATATATATATATATATATAATAGTTTGATTATTCCATTTGATATTTTCTTTATCATATTTACTCATAATTTTATATAAAATATATTATTATTTTATTAAATATATTTAAGTAAGTTGGATTATGTTAAAGTTAACTTATTTATAAAGTATGTAATTTTGTATAATTCAATTATTCTTAAAACATGTTCTTGAAAGGATATATATATAATAATTTTGAATATAGATTGTTATTATGATTACTACATTACACATATCTATTTCATAACATGAAAAGCAATGTACACTAGTTATATAATTAATTTACATTTTGTTATAATATAATTAATCAATTTTATTTATTTATATTCTTACATTGAGCTAAGTTAGCATAGATTAAAATCCATATTAACATTTATTATAAAGTTGTGTTTCATTATTTTTGTATACATTTTGTTATAGTATAATTAATTAATTTTGTTTATTTCTATTCTTACATTGAATTAAGTTAGCATAAATTAAAATTCATATTAACATTTACTATAAAGTTGTGTACCATTATTTTTTTACAAGACAATAAAATATAAGGGATAACAAAGATCTCTCTTTCTTGGAAATGGGTCCCTTTTTAGTACAAATGGATGAGTGGAGAGGAAGTCATGCATGTAATGTGACCTATCAATATTCTTATAGAGTTATTGATGGATAGAATTATGCGCACTTCCATTTAATAACATTCTATGATGAACTTGTCTGAAGGGTCCTTTCATAATCGATTAATGAGCAATAAATAATCCATAATATAAGTGGTAAAGCAAAGATTAATATATCCTGAACTTGATAGAAGTGGTGGTTAGGATCAACACATATGAACTTTGTGGTGAAATATCATAAAAAATGATAGAGGGATATGCAAGAGTCTACAATGAGAACTTTGACAAATATAACCCCTAATTCTTGCAACATTGTCTAGAGGATGGACAAATTATGTTTCTTTTTCCAAATATGTAAAATGAGTATATTACAGTTTAATGAATATATTTTCCTATTATTATATATGGTTTTATACGTTATCAAGAAATTCACCAAGACTTTATAAGGTTTTATAATTCAGTGAAAGATTCGCCAAGATTTGACAAAAGTTTATAATTTAGTGAAATATTTGCCAAGATATTACAAGATATATATAATTGACTAAAAGATTCACCAAAAAATTATATATACATATTATATTATTGATAAAATAGCCTTCAAATTTTCTTATGTATCATGGGGATTCGCCCATTTGTTATGCATATAAATTTAGGGGGGGTTCTTAAAATCACCCCTGTCCACAAAGGTATTTTCCACAACAGTCTTCCTTTGGATCCTTCTCTGAATACAACTTCTACTTTCAAAAAGGATTGGTGGTTTCTACAGTGAACTCGATAATATATCCTTCCAAAGTAGTCTACACCCAGAATTCTACATCTCATGATATCTGGTGATGTAGCTGATGAAAATCCATTATACTTTTAGTAGTCCAATTATAAATCTTCTTAACCAGATATTTTTATTATGGGGCTTGTTGCAGCCGATCTAACCACTAAAACAAATCTTCAAGGAATTTAACCCAAAATACCTCATATTGGTCACTAGAAAGCTTAGAATAGAAAATAGTATCTTTCACACCCCTAAAAATATTATGACACAACTTGGCCTCCTGTTTTATGAAGGCATCACACTTCCATTACCACAAATTTTCAACCTCAAACTTGTAGATCCGATGAGGCATCCTCTAAAAAATTCTTCTAAAGCTCAGTCCTGACAATGGAACCATTTGTTGGCATAAAATCAAGACCAAGGTAATCGACAATTACCAACAAAATTTTTTCATTGTTGTCTAGGAACACTCAGATTTTCAACCTTCAACAAGGGAAGGATGTCTCACTTGAAGCATAGCCGAGACTTGTAAGTTGAAGGGAGTTATAAATGATACAAAATCAGATCTATTCCTATAATACTCATATCCATATTTTAACCACTGAGATTAGGTTGTGACAACATTCGGATAACAAAGGGAGAAGAATAAATAAATGCATGACATAATTACAGATCCATTCATAGCATAACATATAACCATAAAACAAATTTTGAGACCCTTAATCACACCATTTCATTAGTTGCAACAACATAAAAGACTTCATACATGTCATATCTAACAGATTATGCCTCAAAATGCATAAATATCCAACACATTATCCCACCAGATGAGATCTAACCCTTACATCTTTAGATAATACTCTTACTGCTCATTACAAACTCTAGACTCACTACAGATTCAACAGTGCCAATACCAAACAATACCCAACTCTAGTATTAAGAACATTAGCCTTTTCTCTTTACATTGTTGTTTTATTTATGCATGTGAGTCTTTGACAAAGTCAATTGACTAAATCAAACATGCTTCTGTCTACGCCCGATATGTCTTTGGTCCACCCCCAATATTTCCTCTTTCGCTGCTTTCGAAGCTTCCAACTGTCGCGTGGTGCATTTCAATTTTTTTGTCGCTTACTCATCCTTATCACTTTATCCAAAAATGAAGGGCCCAACAGGCCTCGAACACAACTGTTGACTCGTCATGAATCAAACTTTCACTTCTTTAATGGGGATTTCTTCAAATGAAGGGCCCAACTTTGGTACAAACTGTAGTGCTTGTCGGACGAAATTGTCATATTGTTCCAAGTGGTCTTGCCACTTGCACACCAAAATAGAGGCACCCGTAAAAAAATGTTTCGTTGTAGCAACATCGAGATCCTAGGGTTTAGTGGTGAGAAGAGTGTCCCATTTTGTATCCTCTAGGAATTTACTTGGTGCATATTAACATAGGCAATCTAGACTACGGGCTTGAAGTAACAGAGTTGTTTCTTGGCAGTCTGAGCAACTTCAAACAGTTCATCAAG
Source organism: Picea sitchensis (assembly GCA_010110895.2). NCBI lineage: Eukaryota > Viridiplantae > Streptophyta > Pinopsida > Pinales > Pinaceae > Picea > Picea sitchensis. Next base: position 17,704 of record SNQJ01S0090509.1, on the reverse strand, counting down.
CCTATTATCAACTTCTTGAATTTCTTGGAATTTATCTTACTGCGTAATGGGATCTGTTATATCCTGTTCCTCCGCATTCATATTCTGGATTGGACTCAAAATTCTTTAGCAATATTATTCCATCTTTTCAATAGACCAACCCAATCATTGACCATTGTAAAAATATAGTTGCACTCTATAGTATTGTTATGAAGGGAAGACCGAACGAAATCTCCTTCCACAACCACCTACATAACTTTCTTCATCATAGCCTTAAGCTACTCCTACTCTTTCAGTTGAATTTCATCCATTTTTTGTTGTATCCTATTTGTATTCTTGACTAGTTGTGACCATGCATCTGCAAGGAGTTCGACACATTATGTTGGTGCAATAGGAGTAATATTGTTTGGAAACTGAGGCACAACTTGTTGAATCGTAGGCCAAAGTTCAACTAACTTCCAAGAGACAACATCCAATGTTGATTGAGCCTGCACACACAAGGTGTTTGCTTGGTATTGGTCCTCTAATACTACCTCTAACTCATGCCTCAAGTGTTGCATCTATTGGATTAATTCCTCATTGACCTGCTCTATAGAAACAATGTGTTTCTTTATCTAGGCAATCGAGGAACACATGACACTTAGTGAATATGGGCTGGAACAAGCCCCAATATCATCACTAGTGATGGAATGATATATAGGTATCCTCAAGGCAAGTGGCTGGTCACTTGCAATTGACCTATCAAAGAAGATAGGGGTATTGGCACCATCGGGACCTAGAGAGTTACCTTGAAATATACAAGAAAGTCTTTCCTGAACATCATGAGAAAGCAAAGAAACAACCCATGTTCATTATAGACATAGCTATAGGATTTCTCAACAATGTTGAGGGTCCTAAATGAGTGGCTCAACCCTCTCACGGATGGAACTTATGCTTTGAGAGGACATGGTTTCTTCAGGGATGTCCATGATAACTTGTGGAGGATATTGCAGTGATTGAGCTACCTCTTCTGCAGATTTTTATAGCTCATGGTTAGGGACATTTACTGGTGGAAAATTTTATGAAGGAAAGGGAATAGTAGTAGCACTTTTGTCAGCTATGGTTAAGGATTCAATAGACTCACGCTCATCCATTTCAATATCAGTATGAACATGGGACAAGGGAGTGATGGGTAGAGCGTCCGCAATAGAAATAGGTAGTTGGCGACTAAGTTCTTCAACAATGGGGGTATATTGTGTATCCTTAATCGAAACCATAGGGTCATCAGGGATGGTGATAATATGAATAGTGTACAGGGAGGGTTTCAGAATGTGTGATTTTGGTGGAAGTGAAGCGGGAATGATGGGGTCGGTGACAATGGGGAGACTAGCAGATGACAACAGTGAGCTGGTGTGGACTTTCCTAGATGGAACTGAAAAAGAAATTCCAAAGGATTCTTTGAAATCCTTACCTGTGAATAAAACACTGATAGGAATGGATGATAGTGGTGGTAGCTATGGAATTGTCTTTGGAAAATCTTCTTCATCCTCTTCTAAATCTAACTCCGAAGGCGTGGGCTATCTATTTACTAATGTGATAGAACTAGGAACATCTGTTGTAGCTAGAGCCTACCACTAAGAAATCAAGGACAGTTGATAGGATATCCCTGAGGCCTTTTTCACCCTCTTCACCCTAGGCCAAGAAAAAAATTCTTTATCCAAATCTTTTGCATCAAGATAGTAGGGTAGCAGGGGAGTATGAAACTTCTTAGGACCCACAACACATGGACGCATAAAGGTGTGATATATTCTCATCCCAAACCAGATTTTTCTCGTATGCATGTTAAGCATGGATTATGGGATCTACATGCATTCTATAGCATTCTTCAATTCATTATACCACTGTAGGAAAGAGACATTGTTGAATGATACATTGGCATTATCCGATCTTGCTTGCCAAGGGTCAAATCTCATAGAAATTCGGTAATATGGGGTCAATGCTATCTCCCACCCTTGCAGTGACCTCCACTTCCACATAAAAAAGGAAACCAGGAGGTACCCAAAAATGAAATACCCCCCTCTCTCATGCATATCCACGTAGGCTTGTAGCATTTTCGTCATCAGGAATTTGCACCAATTCATTTTCACTCCATGTGCATAAAAATCAGCCATCGACAGAGCATCCAGTGGGCATTCTCCTTTGGGATATTTCTTCATCACCTTTCCCACAATCAGGTAGCATGCACGTTGGAATTTCTCATCAATTATTAGCTCAATAAGAGCTCCATGACCTCCATGCTCGATACCAAACTTGTCATACAAGTTGAGTTCACCCTTTTTCCTGTCATGCTTCCCTAAACCTTAGAATCCCTTTGTGACATCCTCGCCCTCCATAGAAAGGCCCATCAACTAATGGATATCATCAAAATGGATAGGATACTCTTTTTCCAACCACAGAGAGCCATTTTGCACCCGACTAATGAGAAATTTGGTAGAGCACACAACTTCCCCCGTGGTGTTGAAAACTAGTAGATCCTATAAACTCATCAAAGTGAACTCCCAAAGTGGCATATACGGAGTTTTTCATTGCCACTCCAACCCTCCAGAAGTTAGGGCCAAATGTTCCATGTATGCATTGACTTTCATTTGGGGAAACAAATCCCCATCCAAGAAATCGATGTCAATGAATCGAGGATGCTCGACTTTTCCTTGTAGATCTCCCAAAATATTGACTCGTGAATAGAGCACTCGTACACAAAGAGAATCAGAGGACGAGATTGCAGATGTGTATTTAAAGAATTCTCATTGGGATCCAGAGCTAATGATTTATACAGACAAACAAAACACAATGACTTGGACAAAGGTGACCATTGGATTATAAATAGTCATGAGGAGGTGACATGGGAAGAGCATTAAACTATCATTAAGGGGAAACCATGTAGCTAACTCAACATTAACAACATACATGGACGACAAACATGGTGAAATCTAATTAATGATTTGGGCAATAAAGGGCACAAGTACCAACATAGATTTGAAATGGCATGACAAGTGGGAAAATAATTAACTGGACGACGGTTAACCGGAAAAATACAGGCGAACTTTCAAACATAAAGGAATTTTTCTAACATGTAGAGGATGGAAATAGGAAAGTACTAATTGCATTTAATGAACAATGTGAAAGCGACGCGACAATGACTAAAACATTAGAGGTTACTAAATTCATAAAACATTTGACATGGACTCCCCAGCCAAAATGATATGACCTGGACTAGACAAACTAACAATGAAAAATAGACTCTAGGGGTAAGTGACAATTGGACATGTCACTACTTTATTGGAAAAAAAAGGGAAAATGAAAAAACAAAATGGAAACCTAGCTACTTTATCCACTCCTTGTGAAAGGAGTGTGGGAATAATTTCTTCAAGGAGTAGAGATATAGGGATTCAAGCATGTGTGATTCACCCATATTGGTTCAAGAAAACCATCCAGTTGCACTAGTCTAATATCTCATGACTCCCGAATTTCCGCAACTATAAAGGGTCCAACCCAATGCATTTGTAACTTCCCAAAATGCTTCTAGTACTTATTGTCATAGAGAAATACTTAGTTTCCTTGAGAAAAAGTTTTTTTCTTGATGTGACTGCCATGTCGAGCCTTCTATCTATCCTTCTCCACAATTTGATGAAAATCTGCTTAAAACCTAGCTTCCTCAACTTCCATCAGTTTCACAACTTGTTCCACAAAAAGCTCATCATTTGTCATCTGAGTAACTTTTGCAATGTACAAATTGGGAGTGATGAACTTAGATGGTACTATTGATTCCCTCCCATACACCAGTTGATAAGGGGTATGCTTGTTGTTACACATTATTTTAGTCACCATGGTGATGTTTCTACAAGCATGTGTTCAGGCTCCCAAATTTTACTTTCACCATGAGAAAAGTGATTTGCTTCCTCTTCTACAATACTTGTTTTTAGAAGGAAGTCGTAGGCTAGACATAAGACACAGTGTGGAAATGCCTGATCACCGCAGTCTGTCCTAAACCTGGTTTGCGGCGTTTCTGCAGGTTGCCCTATAGCCAGGGTGCGGCAATGCTGAAAGACTAAGAAAATGACGAAGTTCACAAAGGTTCTATAAGGGAATCTTCTATAACATGAGGTGGAATCCATATGGTTGGGATCCTAATCGCTTATCTGATTTGGTGGGATCATCCTAATCTCTTTAACCATCTCTCCTTCTCCTATATAATGATGGGTTTCTCATGGAAAAGGTTAAGCAAGGGATTAATGAAGGAATAGGCTGAGAATTGTGTGAGGAATTCTATTTCAATTGATGCTTGAGGTCTTCATTTGTCCATCAAGTTATTGTGGGTCTACTTCATGCAAGTTTGGAGCAAGCGTGTGTGTTGGAGCAAAGGGCCACTGAAAGGGAAACTTGCAACATCAAGGCAGTTTGGTTGTATCTTCCACTTTTACTTAATATAATACAGTGGCATGTTTCTTTCCCATAAAATCATTCTCATTTTATTACATGACTCCTTGATCACATGTATAATTTTTCATTGAATATACTATTGTTTATTTCACTTGGGTTGGTTTGTTTCATTGCAGATACAATATCACAAGAGCACTGGAGTGGAGCAAGGACAACAAATATATAAGGAAACTATATTCAAAGGTATGTCACTCATATCTTGTTTGATAGTAAATTCGATGATTAAAGCTTAGGGAAAGCACCATGTCATGTCTTGTTTTGTTCTAGATCTAGTTGGATCTAGGGAGATCAGTTTATGTCTGCATTTACCGATTAATCCAATAACAAAATTGGCCACCATACTGGGGATACCCTTTCGAGTTGATTTTAGGCTAGATACCCTGTCCTTGCACGTGGATTAGATTGTCAATTGTTTCCCCAAGCATCATTGTTGTTCTTGGTAACCTTAGTAGCCTATCTCTTTAGGGTCTTACATGAGGTGACTGTGGAGGGGAAAGTCTTCACGGTAACTAGAATCGACGTTGGCTAGAATCACTCGGGCTCCTTGGAGGGTATACCCACGATTATGTGTGGGAGCTTGCACCAGGGTGTAAGTCTGTTAAGCAGGTCATCAATGTAAATTTTACACCCGCTCTATCCTAGTCCCTTCTTGTCTTGACTTCGCAATGTTGGATTTCATCACCAACTAGTGACTTTGAAATAAGAAGGGTTGTTTGCTTGGTTTGATTTCTAGATTTTATTATCTAGTTTTGTTTGTTTCTATAGTTGGACATAGATTTTTTCTGTAAAATATTTGGTTCTTCCAACATTGACCCTCCACGCCGTTCACATAGGATGCAAGGGATACCCTCGGAAGATATAGAAGGTTATCACCCTTTGCCTCCTAATTCACCGGAGGGCTATCCTGAGCAGAGAGCAGTCCAGGACACTGTAACTTCACGAGTGAAAAGAGACGACTCTTTAGAAAATTTCTGAATTATTTATGATTCTCTAGAGGCTTTTTGAATACCTCCTAGATACGAGAGACTTATTCTCTGGATGAATTCATCAAGAGATCTTGTTGTTGAAACTTTTGGAATACCGACCGGACCCCATACAGGCCCTGGAGTCGAGAATCCCCTTTTGTCTACTAACATATTTGGAACCCTGCATCGCACGGTGCAAGACCTTTATGACAACTTGGGGATGGGTCCTGATTCACCCATCATATCAAAACTGCCTGAAACGTCTGTTACCTACACGATACCTCTAGATCATTTTTATGGTACAACTAGCAATATCACTGTCATCTCAGACACACAGTCAGTTGGGCCTAGATCGATTTTTTCTCTCCATATGGGCCATGCTATTATGGTCCCACATGCTACGACTATTCCTACAGGGAATGTGGTGGTTAACCAAGCTCCCATTGGCACACCACTTTCATCTAGACCTATCTGTTACACATTATTTTGGTCACCTTGATGATGACTTCACAGGCATATGTCTAGCAGGGATGATTTTAAGGATGGAAAATTATTTTCAAATGTAGAAACCTTGGTGAATATTACTAATCCTTCATATGCCAGCTATAAATGTTTGGCGATATTTTTGTAAAAATATTCAAATTTCTAAGGATTTTATATAGTTTTTATAAACTTTTGGCGATTTTTAAGGTAAATAATTTTATCCTATAGAATTTGGGTGAATCATTTTTAAAATAGCGAATCTCGTTTTTGGAAAAAACATGGAAAAATAGCCCATGAGCGAAATTTAGCCCCTAAAATCATCCATCATTGTCTAGGCTTCCAAAACAATCTTTCCCTAAGAAAAGTGATTGCTTTCCTCCTCTGCAAGACTACTTTTTAGAAGGATGTTGCAGGCTACCCATAGTGTACAGTGCGGAAATCAATGATTTATGCAAGTTTCTCTATAGCTAGCCTGCGGGATTTCCATAGGTTGTTATATGTGTAGGGTGCGGTGGTGTTTGAAAGCCAAAAGAGGAAAGAGGTTCGTGAAGTTTATAGAAGGGGAATCTTATGAAATGTGAGGTGGTGTCCATATGGTTATGATCTTACTGGCTTCTCTGATCTAGTGGGATCATCCTCATCTCTTTAACCACTTCAGCTTCTCCTATATAATGATAGGCTTCTCATGGGAAAGGTTAAACAAAGTTGAGCAAGATTGAGAGAAAGAATAGGCTGAAGATTGTGTGAAGGCTGCTGGTTCAAGTAATAATTGAGGTCTACATTTGTCCATCAAGCCTTTGTGGATTATCTTCATGCGAATTTCGGAGCAAGTGTATGTCTTTGTTGGAACAAAGGACCACTAAAAGGGAACTTGCAACATCAAGGAAATTCAGTTGTACCTTCCACTTTTCATTAATATAATACGGTGGCATGTCTCTTTCCCATAAAATCATTTGTATTTTATCACATGACTCCTTGATCACATGTCTAAGTTTGCATTGAATCTATCATAGGTGCTTTCACTCTAGTTGGTTTGTGTCATTTGCAGATACAATTGCACAAGAGCACCGGAGCAAAGCAGGAACAACAAAGATATAAGGAAGCAATCTCAAAGGTAAGTCATCAATCCCTTCTTTTGTCATAAATTCAATGATTGTAACTTAGGGAAAGAGTCATGTCTCGTCTGGTTTTGTTCTAGATCTAGGTGGATATAGGGAGATTAGTTTATGTCCGCATTTATCAATTTATCCAATAACAAAATTGGCGACTTAACTGGGGAAATCCTTGATTTCCATAGGGCTCGATATAGGCCACCTGCGGTGGCCCCAACACACACCTACCGGCCCAAAAATCACCCACAAAAACATTTTTTGACCACCAAAAACAAATTTTAAACCATTGAAAAGGAATAAGATGAGGAACTTACTGTTTTCACGGAAACCGTTTGCCGAATGATCGTCTATGCTCCTCATAATCGATCACCAAAGTAGGGGGTGAAAATGGGGTTTTTAGACAAGTTCTTAACCAAATACAAATGAAACAGTAAAAATAGCTCTTACTCTTATTTATTTCACATTTCACCCTTTTTTCACAATATTTCATATTTTATAAATATATTTGGTTATAAACCCTAAATCTGACAATCTCGTGAGTGTCTTGTTTCTTGCAGGAAGGAGACTAGAGTCTTAATTAACAGAGTATGGATCTTTGTTTTATTTTCTCTCCATTACGTATATCGATACTTTTTAGGGTTTTTTGGTAAAACCTCGAGTTCACTCTTCATTCGTTCTCGTGCTCGAAAATCGATGAGAACACAATCGAGTACACTTTTGTCGTTATTTTGTACTCGTCATGGAAACATGAAAAGAAAAACCCATGGAGTACCCTTTAAGCTCTTTTCACACTCCATAAAAATGAGAAGATTGTCGAGCGACCTTGTTCTGTTCATGCTCATAAAATTATTTGAATAAAACATTCGATGGGCGATAGTTTATCACTTTTTCGGTCCTGTCGAACTATTTTACGAAAAAGGAACTTAGAGAGTTCTTTTTAAAGTGTTTTTCAGACTCTATAAACATGAAAAACCCCCGAGTTTTCTATCTTTGGACTCATTAAACAAACATCGAAAGAACCACATGGGACCAAACCACTCCTTCTTAGGGTTCCTTAAAAATACTCTGAGGGACTCGTCTGAAGAATGAGCTTACATTAACAAGCATATGTTATCCTCCTCAAGCTTGCGTAAAAATAAAGAGGTACTTGCCAGAAATGGTGGGGGGGAATTTGGGAAAGAGATGTGTCTCTGTCTTTATGTTAGTGGCAGTAAGTGTCTCTCTTGAACAGGACATCCCTTAATCCGGGTTGGGCAATCCATTTGTCTCTCGTCTGACTTTCTACAAGTTCATCTATTGGGTCGTCTTTGAGACAATGCTGCCAAGACCAGTGTCGTGTCATTCATATGTTCAATAGTATTCCAACCGAGCCTTCTGTTGATTCAACCATCTACAGTTGTCAATTCCTACGATGTCATCCTTCCTTGTGTCAGTTTCAAATCATGTTCGTACTTTGCTCTACCCTAAATATGTTACTTATTTCGTGTCATTGATGGGGAATACATCAAGGCCCTCCTGTGACGAGTTTTTTCCTGTCGACTTCAACTCATTATCCATGAACGAGACTTAGAAATCACTTAATACCTTAGATCCCGCATGCCTCAATGGAAGGTTCCTTCATTCTTGACAGTGGATTCACATCATTGGTCTCTGATCAAGAGATTCCATCGAGTGTTCGACTTCATCTCATTTATTCACACTTGTTGGATTGTACTAATGTACCTTGGGAGTCATTGACATCAATGGTGATTTCCCTCGCACTTGGTAATGGTTCTCATTAATGACCAGTAATCAAGTGGTTTCTACCATGTTTGACTCCAACACCTGTAATCACATGGCTAGATTCGTACTAACGGACGATAGGATTGAAGACCCTGGATCTCATCGTTCTTGGTCCAGGTTGTGATGGAGTATTTATGATTTGTATTGACACATAGATCCACTTTGTATGTCTCGTGGCTATGTCCGAATATGAACTTTCTAATACATAGATCCACAGTGTATTCATGGTGGCTATGTAGCATTTTCACGAGATGGATCCACAGTGTATAAATTGTGGCCATGACTGACTTTCATGATTCACATCATATTTTAGTCTAGACATGGGAATGCCTACTTCAGACATGGTATCATATTGTGCGGATTCTTGGTTGTTTGCAGGTTCCCGATTGGTGCATCTCTAGTTCCCGACACACACATGTATTTTACAAAGTATTTCGGCTCTCACAAGTTCCAGCCTCATACTTTGGGGGGCATTGTGTTACACATTATTTTGGTCACCTTGATGATGACTTCACAGGCATATGTCCAGGCTTCCAAAAAACTCTTTCCCTGAGAAAAGTGTCTGCTTTCCTCCTCTACAAGACTACTTGTTATAAGGATGTCACAGGCTACCCATAGTGTACAATGTGGAAATCAATGATTTTTGCAGGCTACTCTATAGCTGGCCTGCGAGATTTCCATAGGATGCTATATGTGCAGGGTGTGGTGACATCTGAAAGCCAAAAGACGAAAGAGGTTCATGAAGTTTCTAGAAGGGTAATCTTTTGGAATGTGAGGTGGCGTTCATATGGTTACAATCTTACTAGCTTCTCTGATCTAGTGGGATCATCCTCATCTCTTTATCCACTTCAACTTCTCCTATATAATGATAGGCTTCTCATGGGAAAGGTTAAGCAAAGTTGAGCAAGATTGAGAGAAAGAATAGGCTGAAGATTGTGTGAAGGCTCCTGGTTCAAGTGATACTTGAGGTCTACATTTGTCCATCAAGCCTTTGTGGATTATCTTCATGCGAATTTCGGAGCAAGTGTATGGGTGTGTTGGAACGAAGGACCACTAAAAGGGAACTTGCGACATCAAGGAAATTCGGTTGTACCTACCACTTTTCATTAATATAATACGGTGGCATGTCTCTTTCCCATAAAATTATTTGTATTTTATCACATGACTCCTTGATCACATGTCTAAGTTTGCATTGAATCTATCATAGGTGCTTTCACACTGGTTGGTTTGTGTTGTTTGCAGATACAATTGCACAAGAGAACTGGAGCGGAGCAGGAACAACAAATATATAAGGAAGTGATCTCAAAGGTAAGTCATCAATCCCTTCTTTGGTCATAAATTCAATGATTGTAACTTAGGGAAAGAGTCATGTCCTGTCTAGTTTTGTTCTAGATCTAGGTGGATCTAGGGAGATTATTTTATGTCCGCATTTACTGATTTATCCAATAACACTATCTTGTCACTTCCTCTTGGGTATCACGCTTTGAATCCTTCCATGATCGTCCCTACCCAGGTCCATCCAGAGTTTCTAGATTTTTTTTTCCACCTGGGTACAATGCTGCTGTCGATTTTGTTCCTACACCTTCCCAGGTCCTCTCCGGAGGGTCTTATCCACCTTTTCTTGGGGGATCTAGCCCTAGTGGCTCCAATCCAATTGGCAACACCCATCATCCGTTCACTTCTAGTTACCAGATTCCCTTTGGAGGGAAACCTCAATTTGGGGGTCAACCTTAGACTGGGGCACCACCATATGTTGGGGGGCAACCTCCACTTGGAGGAAGACCTCAGGTTGGACTCTATAACCCACTGTATGGACAAAACACACCAGGATCAATAGCCCAACTTTGGAACCTTTTTGACCAAGGAAATCCACAATCATCTGGGGGGAAACAACCTCAAGTCAACTCTTTTGTACCTCCCCACTTGGGCCAGCCATATCCAAGTTCTTTCAATCCCGCTTGGGCTCTGCACGTTCACTCTAGTGTCCCTTTTCAAGGAAATATTTCCAACCAACCCAACCCTATAGGCTATACCCCTCCAAATACTCCACAGAAGAATCTGTTAGGACTCTCCACTTACATGTAGACTGCTTATGGTCCTACTGGTATACCGACGAGACTTCCTCCCCAAATTCACCAGTATCCTCACGTGAATAGACAATTGACTTTTTTAGCCACTTTGGATTTACCCGACTTGTCTAGAATCTTGAATGATCCTATCTTACATTCTCCCTATTGGCCCGTTATACCAGCCAAATTATCGTCCAACATTCCCAAGTTTGACGGTCGACCGGGAGAAGACCCAAACAATCATGTTATGACCTTTCACCTTTGGTGTTCGTCCAACTCTTTGATGGACGACTCCATTCAGTTACAACTCTTCCAACAAAATCTCATAGGTTCGGCTACAAAGTGGTACATAGAATTACCGCGAGGCTTCTTTAACGACTTCAATACCCTAGCCATGGATTTTCTCACACGTTACCAACTGCCAATCTGCAACGAGACAAGAACCGAGATTTTGAGTTCCTTTAAGCAATCTTCTGCCACTCACATTTCTGATCACATTCATGAGTGGAGACAGAGGAAACGCTTGATCAAAATTGACCTTCCTGATCAGTTATTGGCTTAATGGTTCACCAAGTCATTCATTAGTAAAATCGTCCATGATATTTCCATGGGTGGAGTTGTCACTGAAGAGCAGACAATCATTCGAGCTCAATACCTAGATCTCATTTATTCGCAAACAAGCATTCTTTATGACTTTATCCCTGACGCTCCTCGCCATTCTACCACCACTACCTCAACAACCCCAACAGCTTCTCATGTTGTTGATGGTGTGATTGACACCTTCCATGCTGAGGCTAAATCCACATCGACCACTCACACCAATCCCAAATCTATTTCTTCTAATGTTCAAATTGCTCTGACTCCTACTCCTTCCACTGAAAAAACGTTTGAGGTTAACTCCGTTCAATCTACCCCTACCGGAAAAAATATATCTAAAAAGGGAAAGGGTAAGAACAAGGAGGATAGAAATAATAACCCGCAATCTGAAAAATCCAAAACACAACCTTCTGATGATAAGGTTAAGTGTAAACTTTGATATCCTTGCCTTATTTGTGGTGACGATCACTACATGAAAGATTATCCAAGACGTGTCGAGGTCACTAAGTTCCTTCAAGGGACCAGGAAGCCTCCCACACCTTTTGTTTTGTCACAACCTTTCCCTTCTCAACAACAGGCCCAATTGGTCATTCATGACCAACCCTCTCCTTCCACCACTTCATATGTCCTGGTGTGTACTGGTGATTCCAAAAAGAACGATGTTGCGATCGCAACTCAAGCCAAAGATTACTCTCCTTAAAAGGAGAAAGTTGACGATATACCACCTTTGTTGGTTCAACTGCCTCCTTCAACTTCACCTCCCAAAAATCCTCTTCATCTCGAATGACCGAGTCTCAATACAGTTCTCCGCCCCCCTCTAAAGGGCGTTGTTCAAAATTATTCCTTTAATCCTCATGTGTGTGCTGCTCAAAACTATAGTATTGTAGAAGATCTTGTGCAAGAACCCTCCGCGATGTCAGCTCTCGAATTCCTTCAAAGTTGTCCCACTCAACGGAAGGCACTGTTAAAGGCCATTAGTGGAATTTATCCCATAGATACGAATTTGATAATCTTTGACCTGGAAGATCACATTCCAAGGCTACCTCCTCAGTTAGCGTTTTAGATCCAAGTTGTCGTAGAGAACAAGAATATCTGTAGAACTGTTATTGACGAGGGCGCCTCGACGTTCATTATGTCTGTTACCTATTGGAAATCCATTGGCTCTCCTCCCCTCACTGAATCACACAATGCATTTAAGGCCTTCAATGGTTCTGGTTTTAAACCCTACAATGTTCTTCCCTCATTGTCTATTACATTGGAAGGCAAATCGGTCAATGTTGAGGTCGAGGTCTTTGATGCACCTCTTGACTATAACCTCTTACTTGGTCGTAGCATGGATTGATTCCATGCATGGATTTGTATCTACACTTTTCTGTGTGTTACGTTTCCCACACCAAGGAAAGGTCGTTATTGTTGACCAACTAGCCTTTTTTAACTCTGATTCCCTTACTAGAAACATACCATTTATCTCGAAGACACATCCCAGGTACGAGAATTTCAGTGTGGGTCTTCTAAAATATTCAACTTTGATGGGTACTTTCCCAATCCCACCACCCGATATTCCACCTCCTTTTGTCGCCTCAATCAACATGATTTCCACCTTTGTTTGCAAAATGCCTGCATCCCATGACCTGTGGATAGTACCTAACCCCGGTGATTATCTTCGCTACAACGAACAAATTCCCTTAAGTCCAGTTGAATCCACTTATCAAGCCATTCAATCGGAAACCCCTTCCACTCCCTCTCTTTGCGATTCATCTCCTGATCTGTTTCACGTAATCTTTCCTACGGATGAGATGATCATGTCAGTTATGTCCATGGTGTAGAAATTTCAATACAAATAATTTATTTCCTGTATTATCCTAATATAACAATTATATGCCACTATTAAATACAAAATTTCTTTTACAAATATTCTTGCGGAATTTAAAACATGATCACCAATTGCAATATCAAGAAGAAAGATCAATCACACATAACACAGATGTTTTTACCAGGAAATCATAAAGGTAAAAACCCCACTATCATATATTATGTTTATATCATGGATCATGAAACAATCTCATACAAAACTTTAATCCAAGATCTCTCAGTACAATATACAATCGTCTCACACTATCATGCAAAAATTGACAAATTCATGTGCCAATTTAGTACTCCCAGACACCCTGCCTCCTCTGCACAATCTCTGCTAATGGAAAACCTACAAATGAATTTGAATTCCTCTTGCCTAGGCTGCGCATTCCTCATGGGCACATCCACTGTGTGTGTGATTGCATGAGTGACGCTTCCTCAAATCACAATTATTAGCCAAACTGTCCCTTTCACCTATTATCTCCAATTTGGATCTGACGTACATGTAGTTAGCGATTGGTAAATCTTTAGTTGCATGTGAGGATCGCGATTGTGAATTAATTAATAATTAATTCATTGATCTCCTACTAGTGTAAGTTCGATTACAACTAGTACTGTTGAGCTTAACTCACATAACTAAGTTAAACTACTTCACAACTCACATAACTACACATCCAACTCTGTTACAACTTGAATCACTTTCGGTTACAACTGGCTTCGACTTGGATGTCCCACTAGTCAACTTTTGGACTCAAATTTCCTATAGCTAACATATTTTCCATTTCAGTTAACTATTTTCAAATAATTATGAGATAATATATTAATATTTATTGTCCAATTTATATTAACTATTTTCAAGTAATTATGAGATAATATATTAATATTTATTGTCCAATTTATATAAGGAAAAATAAATTAGACACACATTTCTTGTTGACTTTTCAACACTCCCTCTCAACAAGAAAGGGATTATCCTTCACCCCAATCTTGTCTCTATGGTATTCGAATTTTCTCTTGGTGAGCGCCTTCGTCAGAATGTATGTATCCTGATCTTCCATAGGAATGTATTGAAGCAACATGATCTTCCGTTGTACACAATATCTGAGATGATGATACTGAATATCCATATGCTTAGATATATCATGAAACACAGGATTAATCAAGAGTTTAATGCAACTATGATTATCACAATGAATCACTGTTGGATCTAAATGAAAACCAAACAAACCAACCAAGATCTTTCTCATCCAGATAGCCTCACATGCAGCTTGACTCGCTGCCATGTATTTCGCTTCCGCTGAACTAGTGCCACGGATCTTTTTTTCCTATTGTACCAAGAAATAGTTCTAGATATGATACTAAAGATCCCCCCTGATGTTCTCTTTCTGTCCATTGGGCTGCCTGCCCAATATGCATCTGTGAAGCCATGCAACTTCACCTCATCCATCTATCTGTACCATAATCCATACTCAGATGTGCCCCTCATGTATCTCAGGGCATGCTTACCCACCTTCCAAAAGAGCTTGGTAGTCTTAACCATCGCTTGACTCAGTTGGTTAACCGCATAGCAAATGTCTGGTCTCGTGTCTGGTCTCGTGTTCACATAACAATCATCTTATTGTTAGGAAAATACACATGATAATTATGGGGTGTCTATGTGTACCCTACAAAATTCCCAACTTCAGCAGTAAGTTCCACCTTCTTCCTGGCGTCCTTGGTCACATGCACATAAACAAATGAACCAAAAATTTTAAAATGAGAAACATCAGGTTTCTTACCAGTGAAAGCTTCTTCAGGTGTACTCATGCCAGGTACTCTGTGAGGACAATGGTTTTTCACATAAACTGCAGTATTGCATGCTTCCACCCAAAAATGCATTGGTAGGACCTGATCATGCAACATCACTCGTGCTGCACCCACGATCATTATGTTCTTCCTCTGCATGACCCCATTTTGCTGTGGGTTATGAGGCGCTATGAGTTCTCTTCAAATTCCTTCTTTGTTGAAGAAGTCTTTAAATTCATTAGAGATGTATTCTCCACCATTATCGCTCCTCAGAGCCTTCACTTGCTTCCCGACTCTTTCTCCACCAATGTTTTAAACTCACAGAACTTTGAGAATTTTTGATCCTTCTTCTGCATGAATAAGATCTAGCATTTACGAGAAAATTCATCAACAAAAATAACATAATACTTATGTTTTGTTGTTGAAGAAACCGAGAATGGTCCAAACACGTCTATGTGGACTCTCTCTAGGATCACCAAAGCATGGTTCTCCTTTTCATGAAAGGTGGACTTTACATACTTCCCCATGGCGAAAACCTTGCATTGATATAACTGAGAAAGTGTTCCCATTGTAATTCTAGTAGATATTTGTTGCATGATTTTCAAGGATCCATGATGAAGATGGCCCAATCGCCTGTGCCATAATTCTCCCTCATCCTGGCTCCACACTTTTTCTGCCTTGCCCATCATGGCAGCATAACCATATACCTCAAGCATGTATAGATTCTTAACTCGAATCCCTATCCTCTTGAGTTGACCCATTGTTTTATGTTTCAGAAAAGATTTTCCATCACTAAAAACAACGTCATAGCCTCTGTCCTCCAGCATTGTGACTGAGACCAAGTTTTTCTTCAGACCTGGAACTTACATAAAATATTTCAATTAAAATGGTTTACCAAAATACCTCTAAAAGGTAATGGAACCAATGCCATTCGCACTGTATCATCCATCGTTTCCCATCTCAATATGCCTTTTGAGATCTTTCTCCTCCAAGTCACTAAAAAGATCCTTATCTCCCGTCATGCGGAAGGAAGCACCACTATCCAAATACCACACTGAGACCAATGCACTTGACACCATGCATGCGATCAAGGAGAATTCAAGTTCAAATTGTGAGGCAAGGGCCTCACCAGTTGCATCTCCAACAACCTTCTTGTTCTTCTTCTTCTGCAGATAGTTAGTAGTGAGATGCCCATGTTCGTGACAGTGAAAACACTTCACTTTGGACAAATCCTTCTTCTTGACTTTAGACTCATATTTTGAATAAAATTTATTCCCCTTCCCTTTCCTTTCCTTGGTAACCAAATTACAATCCTCTTCATCATCATTCTGATTGAACTCCTCCTGCACTAGATCTAACCATAGTCATTCCCAAACTAGCAATTTTTCCCTTCCATTGATAGAGTCTTGATAACTGTGCCAAATCTTGAGAAGTCCTAGGAGCGCCAAGATCACCAAATCATCATCAACGACTGTTATTCCCACACTCCCCAACTCATCCCAACATTGGAGAAACTTCATGAGATATTTTGGAATGAAGTCACCCTTCTCCATCTTGATCTTCTTGAGTTTATCTTTGAGCACCAATTTCCTATGGTTGTTGTTGTTTTGGAATAGATCCGTCAAAGCCTTCCACATTGCATATGGTGTGGTTTTCCCATGGATATTTGAGACAATGTGGTCTCGTACTCCCTCCAACAAGATCCTCCTCACCTTTGCCACTTTCTTTTTCCATGCATCAAGATTTGCAACGTCTGCAGAATTTGGCTTAGGAACATCTTTGTCAATGAATTCCTTCAATCCATTGTCTTGGAGTACTGCTTCCATCATGTCCTTCCAAGAAATGTAGTTCAAGCTTCCCTTGAGTGCATACTCTAACCTCAAGCCATTGAAATCCATTTCGATCTTGAATCAGCTGAAGCACCAAGAAAGTCTTTCTGCAAATTCGAATTCTATCCAGTCACAAACTCAACTTCTGCTTCACTTCTGCAATTTCTTACGCTCTGATACCATGTAGAAATTTCAATAAAAATAATGTATTGCGTGGATTATCCTGATCTAACAATTATATGCCATTGTTAAATACAAAATCTCTTCTACAAATATTCTTGCGGAATTTAAAACACGATCGCCAATTGCAATATCAAGAAGAAAGATCAATCACACATAACATAGATGTTTTTACCAGGAAGGCATAAAGCTAAAAACCCCACTATCATATATTATGTTTATATCATGGATCATGAAACAATCTCATACAAAACTCTAATCCCAGATCTCTGAGTACAATATGAAATCGTCTCACACTGTCATGCAAAAATTGATAAATTCATGTGCCAATTTAGTACTCCCAGACAGCCTGCCTCCTCTGCGTAATCTCTGCTAATGGAAAACCTGCAAATTAATTTGAATTCCTCTTGCCTAGGCTGCGCATTCCTCATGGGTGAACTTCATGAGTGAACTTCACTCAAATCACAATTGATAGCCAAACTGTCCCTTTCACTTGTTATCTCAACTGGGTCTCCACTGGATCTGACATGCATGTAGTTAACAGTGGTAAATCTTCAGTTACATGTGAGATCACTGATTGTGAATTAATTAAT
>SNQJ01S0090508.1:0-13249 GCA_010110895.2 Picea sitchensis | reverse complement strand
GATGCAAACAAGAGAAATAACCTGTAGCAGTTTGAAACTGGTGAAAAGTATCAACCTGTAAGTCAAAATGAGGTGAAGAGTTTCCTATTTCAGGAAATCAGTGATAATTCTAATAATGAAGTAAATTCGAATGGGAAAAAACATTTATCGACATGAAATTTAGTGCATTTAATACCAGTCCTTTCAAAGAATCCTGCAAAATCTTCGAAAATTTGATCACAAGTGTGATCAACATCACACAGGTTTTGCACCAAATATGATTGGGTCCCTTGAAGTTAGCATGCTAAAACAATTGTTTCCACTTGCATGAAGAATGTTGATAATGTAGCACAATTATGATTTGAATAATTTTTTGTGTAACCATCACAAAGTGCCAAGCACTGAAAATTGAAGTTAAGCTTGTCAAAGATGTGATAAGTTAGGAAAGCTCATAGAGATATTCTAAACATTAAAGAAGTTTTGATGACCATTGATCTTCCAAAACATATGAATATCAATTATATTGCATGGTGATGCAAGGTGATCTCAAATGAACCAAGATTTTTAGTGTTGCTATACACAGGGTTTCTGCCCATTTATGCCATAGAGAAAAAATGGAATGCAAAGTTTATTACCACTGCTACAATTGATCTTGGAAGGTTAGAATTTTTTGTTAGATAAAATTCTAAAGTTAAAAGTTAAAAGCTTTAAAGCTTTTAATGATTACAAGTCAAGAAGCCATTAGGTGAATTGTCCAGCGGTCTACAAGAATCCCATGGTTGCACTTCTGGCTGGAGTTCCTTGGGTTTCACTAGAATCCATGCTTGTTGACGTATGGGCTCCACTAGCATCCCTTGCTTGTTTGGAGTGCTTGCCGATGTATCTTATTTTCCCACTGATCTGTTTTGAGTGCATGGCTCCTAGTCTGGATCAGTTATTCCCCTTTAGAAAACAATGGTCCCCATTGTTCTTTTAATACTGTAAGAACCAACTGGATGTGTGCCAAGATCAGAAAATAAAGAATACAAAGCCTGCAGTGGCTGTAATAAGGATCAGAGATGTGCTATACAAGCCTGTAAATTGTTGTCAAAACCTGTGAAAGTCGTAATAAAACAGATAAGCCAAATATTTGATGTAGAAACTGGCTGAGACTGTAGCAAAAATTTAAAACCATGTGTCATAGAAGCTAATATCCATGCCAACAGATGTCACAGAAAGCTAATTAGAAGCATGAGAAAACAACTTGAAGAGAAACTATGTATCAGATACCTCTAGTATTTTATGGACATCAATTGGATTGACACATGGGGGAAACTAATTTCCTTTAATATACATTTCTTTTAGGTAAGGAAAGTTGTGCATGAATTTCTCCTGTCAAGTAACTGTTATTAAGATACAAATTACAGAGAGATGGAAAACAGCCCTTTATACGGATGAGCTCTCATTTTCTGCTCATGCTAGCTGTAATAACCTGCTTGAACTCATCAACCATTCTCTTAATCTGCCCCAGCTCAAGCAACAAACCTGAAATCTGAATGCATTCATTTAGTGAGATTAACATATTTGTAAGGACCTCTGTTTCCGGTTCCTTATGTAATGCTTCAACAAGGGATGAAATAATATAGTCTGAGAGTTGCTTAACATATGACAAATTACATCCCTATGCTTGTCCTTTATCCATGGCCAATTTTCCAGCTCGGAGCAGTTCTGGCATGCCTGAAACTGCAGCCATCCGAACTTCCTCATGGAAATAGAACTTCAATAAAGGAACAATAATTGGCACAACCTGCCCTATCCATGGATAGAATCCTTCTTTCAGTTCATCATCATAACAACAAAGCATATTACATGCAATAGCCTTTTCTTCCAGTACACTTGTTCGGATGCCTATTCTTTTGTCCCCAATTGTGATGGTCTCCCCAATTGTGATGGTCTCCACACTGTCATAATCAGAGTCAATGCTTTCATCAACTGCGTCATCAGCATCAATAATAGTAACATCTGGTTTGAGTTATGCTGAATGAAGCAGAGGTGGCATAACAATGCTCATGTATGGCAAGAAATCCTGCCCAAGGCACTTGCAAAGATGAGCCCATGCCTGAAGCATGTAGCTCATCGTTGGATCATCATTATCCATAGGTGAGTTCTGAAGATTCATCAGCACATCCATAACCTGCTTAGCATCCTGACCAAACTTCTCCTTACCAACCGCCATGCCAACCAGGCTAATACATTCCATTGACTTAGCACGCAGCATTCGATTGGATTTGTCAGTTACCACGCAACATTCGATTGGATTTGTCAGTACAATTGAGTAGTATTACTTTCAAATAAGGCATCACATCATAATACACCCTAGTTGATCCTAGATCATGGTGGCATCTGCAACTGATGCCAAAGCAGTTAAAGCCCCTTCTTGTACCATATGCTTCCCATTCTGAAGAAGGACAAGTAACTTGCTCACAATCCCATCAAGGTAAGGTACCAAAATGTCAGGGGTGCACCCTTCACTGAAGTTCAAGATTGCAGCTGCTGCATGTGCTTGGACACGGGGGTTTTGAAAATCACCCATAGCATCAATAAGGGCAGGAACCACTCTTGGGTGAAACTGTTCTTGCAACTCTGGACCCAAGTCTGTGGAAAGCTTCCCTAGAGCATTGATGGATGCCCATCGGACTCGGGGATGAGGGTCTTTGAAAGAATTCAATACCATGTTTACCACTAGCTCAAGGTTTTTTTTCTCATAACCTTTATCGCAACCTTCAGCAATCCGTGCAAGTGTTATCAGTGCATCATGTTGCTTCTTCCAATCTTGATCAGATATGTACAAAGGAAATAACTCTGATGCTACTGGAAATATTGTATTACCCCAAAGGGAATTTGAGAGGCGATCCAAGCATTCCTATCCTACTTCATAATTGTTAGTCACCCCAACATCTTCATCCCCAGTTTCCGCAACATTCCATGTAGAAACATCTTCTACATCAAGTAGCAAGTTAACCAGTATAGCAAACAACCTTCCAATAAACCGTGGCAGTTTTCTCATCATCCCAGGAGAATGCTCTCTGGCCTCAGAAAGGGTGATTAAAAACTCCATTGCTAAGTGGCGAATTCCTTCTTCTATACTCTCAAAATCAGCTATTTGAAGCATGCTTCTTACAAACTCTGCTAGTTGTTTACTAAGAAACTGTGGGGCTGTTCCAACAACTTCTATAAGCATTTCTAGTGCCTCCTATGCAATAGCCTCTTCATGAATCTCAAGATCCCGAGTCAATGTCTGAACCATTCCCGGTAATAAATCTTGAAACAAATCCCTATCTTGTGAAGATTCCAATGACTGTACAACACTTGTTGTTGCACAAAGTGCTGCCAATCTTAAATCCCACGGTGCATTGGGTGAAAGAGTCTATTGAAAAATATCATGAAGTACTGGAAGATGAGAATGGAGATGGGAACCCATGTACTGGGCAAGTTTTCCAAGCACAAGAAGTGAAATCTCTTTGAGACATAAAACCTCAGAGTTGCTGCATTGGAAGAGGAAAGAAAGCAATTATGTCCATTCATCTTCATCTAAAATGCTTGCTGCTAGCTCAGCCACTGTATCACAAAGTTTCTTCAACACACTCTTTGTTTCCTCCCTCTACAAGCAGACTAGAAATTGCTCCTTCAATGCACAGCGAGAGGATTCCCCAATTTGAGTCCAAAGACCAATTTGTTTACGGAGGAGCAGTGCTAAATTCATCTTTTGAAAGGGTGATAAATTCCCCAAGATCTAAATTCATCTTTTCTTGTTTATGTAGACCCTTGTTCATTACACAAGATATACCTATTCTCGTCATGACCTTTTGGGTTCTAGATGGGGTTTTTTACTCCAATTTTATGAAGGGGAAAAAATCGCACTTGCTTTCCCCCACAAATTTTCTGTATATTACCTAAAGCCTTAACCTTTCTCTTCTGCGTCTTTAGTCCCTCTTTTATCTCCTTGTATGAGCTTTTTTATGTTGATACATCTTAATATTATATATACTTGTCAGATAGTCACATCTCCATATTCCTAACAAATCCAACAAATATCTCCTCCAACAACAAGATATCTCTTGGTTTTACATTGACCTAGTTATAACTCACTCAGGATAGCAAAGGTTGACATATACACTAAAATGAATTGACATCAAACCAAAGGATCACTTCATTGTGGAGGCAACTTCATGCAATAGAACCAATGTTTATAGAGGTATCAAATACTATCTTCTTCCCAAGTCTATATCCCTTGCCTTTATCATATTAAATGTCTAGAAGGGGTCTACCCCTTTCCCACTACTGCTTAATCATATATCATCTTAAAACATAATTCTCTACAAATTACTAAAAAATAAGATAAGCCTTTCTTCTAACTCTATATTCTACTTTAATTGTCTTACAGTAATCAAATTCAATTTCTCAAAATTCCCTCACGCCTTGGTGAATATAGGAGAAAATGTTGTAACTTCCCTAGAATCCGGTCATTGCTTTCTAGACAATGCAAAGTTTTCTAGGTGGTCCACAGTTCATGGACAACTCCTGGAGCAACACTGCTTAGAAAATCGATCAGAGCAAAAATTTAAAACCACGGTCATATAAGCTAATATCCATGCCAATAGATGTCGAAGCCATGGTATCCTTGGTTATGGCTATAAATAATATCTCCATTCAAGATATAAGATAAAATTTCTATAGAATGAAGAGTTGGGTTGTAGTTTGCTAGACGATGGGAAGAGAGGGTGTGCTGATACTCTATTGATTTGTTCTCTTAAGGCCAAAAGTTAAGGCCGACAATTTATGATCTCTCTCAAAAGCTTTGTATTTTTGGAGATGGAGCAGACTAGCTTTAAGGAGCAAAATGAAATAGGTGATTGCTTCTTTGACCTTCTCAACTTGTTTGACGGCTGTATTACACCTTCAATACCCCATATATTTGCTTCTTTCTGCATTGATTTTATCTCAGGAAACAATAGACATCTATTTCAAGGTATTTGTAAATTTGATATCTTATCCTCATTAAATTCTGAGGAACATCAGGCTTGAATTTGGTCCTCCTTGTTTTAATGTTCCCTATGTTTAGTGATAGTATTTAGTAAAATGTTTCAAGGACTCAAGCTATGTCTGTGTGTAATCATTATGTTGGGAAGCAAGGCAATATCATCTACATATACATATTACTCTATGTATATGTAGATGATAACAAGCCCAACCATGATTCAAGTTTTATCAAAACAGAATTTGAAAAGTATACAAGGAGGACAGCTTTATCAATACAGAGTTTGAAAAAGTATACAAGGAGGACAACCTTCTTTATACATCTGTTTATACACTAATAACCTATCAAACCCTTCCATTTTAGCTTTAACTTTATGAGATAATTCAAATACTGTCAATCTCACTTCTTCAGGTATTCCAATGATCAATCTTACATATAAACTATCCCAGAGATGGTACTTTGGAATAGTGTCCAAGATTTTTCTAAACCGTCCAATGCAACATACCAAAATACATATAAATTATTACTTTCCCACTGAACTTAAATTCGTGTAAAATAAAAATCTACTTTTCCGTTTTGAAATTAAACTCGGGCAAGTTGTGCAGAGGAGCATTTAATTCTTAAATGCTCCTCTGCTAACATACCAGATGTATAGTTCTTATGTTTATGTTGTAGGCTTGTAGCTAAAAAAGATGCATGTCCATCTGACCATACTTATAAAGATGACAAGATTACTTGGAATTATACTTGTGGGCCTACAAACAAGATGTAGGAGCATGCTTCTATTGAAAGGATATGCACAAACATAGAATTATGCTTTTAGGGATCTTCTTTTGATATAAAAATCCAAACAGAATTTTAGAGTATATAGTGTTTATTTTAAGGAGCTAATTTTGAGATGTTTGTAGAAAAAGATGAGATGTCTTAGATTGAGGGGGCATAATGGACATTAGGATGCACTGAATGAAATCTAATTCATGGAATATTACTATCTCCAGTCTCTTGAGTGTATGTGGTTCCAAGAATCAATATTGTGTTCTCAAGTAAAACTATTCTTGATTTTAATGCCTTTTTGGTTAGTTTATTTTGTTTTTTGGGCTTTTGCCCATTAATATCAAGTATGAAACAAGTTCTGATTTTAGTGGCAGCAATAGATAGGACCTAGAATTTCAAAATGAATGCCTACTATCTGATATTTTCTTACATTCCTAGCAATATAACCATAGAGATGATTGGTATAATGCCTAATAAATTGATCTAGTAACAAACTACTTTACAATTGTTTTAAATAATTGGCCTTAGAAGACAGGCCCATTAAGGGCTTCCTGCTTGATGTTAGCTTGAGGATTGTACTCCAAATCTGCATTTCCAGTTCCCATGTCTCATTGTACTTGTTGAACGCACTTTCTGATATGTACATGATTTGATAACACACTTTCTGAAAGTTAATGTTTCTTCTCTTATTTTAGATTGATGGTTTCAGTTTAGAATTTAATATGTAAGTTCCTAAGGGACTTGTAGTTTTCTTGGCAAGGATCCACCTAGAAAGACCATGAGCCTCTCTTCATGGATTTAGTTCTTAGATAAATTACATTTGCAGTAGTCAGAGTTATATTCATAACAGAGTAAACAGTAGATTTACATTGTTCGAAGTTATTGTTAGCATTCGCTTATTGTTAGATTAATGAATAGAGTAACTATTAGTTTAGAAGCAAGATTGACTCATTGCATCTATGGTATAACTCGTTTATGTGAAATCTAAAGCCTCATAGACCGTATCTCTTGATATCGTTTCCTGTTTTAAGAATAGTTTTAATTCTGAGATTTAGTTTCTTAGATCCATAATAGAGAAATGCCTCTTTAGCTTATAATATTTTAGGTTTTATTTTACGTTAAGTTTTAGTTCAAATTAGCATAGTTTTTAGCTTGGAGTTTGAAAGATTCGATAATAGTGATATAAGATAGAAATAGAAATAGAAGGTAGATTAGTTTACTTGTTGAAGGTTTTTGTATTAATAAAATAGAACTAGTTGCTTTCAAATATCTTGTCGAATAGGTCTCTTGACTAGTTAGGGTTTACTTGTTGTAGCTTTAGATTCTGAAATAGCATAGTCTCTATTGCACATATAATGTTAAATAGATGTACATTGTAAGGGTGCAAAATACTTCCTGCACATTAGATTAATTTCTGCACCTTAGTTCACTTTCTTCACCTTACATTGTTTCTTTGTCATTAGTTTACTTTTTGTGACATACTCTGTTTCTGGTATAGTTTGTTGTTACTTAGTTTGATTGCTTAAGTAGTTTCATTTTGAAATAGACATCTTACTTCTAGATTAATTCAAAGGTAGTTGTTAAAGATATTTCATTCCTGTTTAGAATTGAATGCTGTAGAATTTAAATGGGAATGCTTTAGTTAGAATGATTTTGTTTAAATTAGAATAAATGAAATAGATTAGAGATAACTTAGGCTTAGAGCAGAGTAGACAATTAGGTTCCATTCCGTTATTACGTTTATGCCTCTAAGTTTACTGGTTGACATTTTATGTAAGCTATTATAGAGATATAATTAGCTCCAAAACAATCTGTCAATCAATTCAAACATTGGAATGCTGAAAAGCAGCAAAATGTAGATCTTTCATTTTTCAAATGAAAGATATAAAGCAGTCTTGTTGTTTACATGGAGAAATTTGGGAAAAAGTATTAGAGTAGCTTCATTCAAATTGAATTTTCTATACTTGGTAGGAATTTTTACTAATTTTATATTATTTCTCTCTAAGGTGTTTCACTTTTGGCTTTCTAGGATCAATTTTAAATTTCACCACAGGAATATTTATTGAAATGTCAAACACCGATCGTGGGAAGAAAGATCAAGAAAAATGATCTATCATCATATTTTCAAAGACTTCAATCCAAGGATCCACAATCTCTTCATGCTTCGAGCTCTTTGAGCAACCTATCACTGAAAAAGATCTCAACTCTTGTGAGAATGCATCTAATATCCAAATAATAGATATGGAAATATGTTCCTCTGGTGATCAATGTGAGATAAATGCATTTTCACCGAAATTGGAAGTATAAATGTCTAAAATATTTCATTGGAAAAGAACACAACCAATTCACTAGTTATCAAAAAGGGCCAATGGGGATTATATGGAGAGGCTTCCAACTAGATTGGTTCTCAAAATTTCCATTTATTGATTAATTACCTACAAAATGAGAAAGAGAAACCCAAAGTTATATGCAATATGTGGAAATTTGGCACGCCAATGACATTACAGATGAAGTTAGATACAATTGAGAAGCATGGAGGAAAGGTGTATGAAAAGAAAATTATAGACAAATGAGGAGAAATCTATTGTCAAATGGGAATCTTTCCGAAGAATGTCGACATGTACAATATGTCGATGAATATAATGAATATTTAATAAGCAAGCAAAATCTCGAGGCAGGTGGAGGAACCATCACATCTCTATCAAAAGATGATGGAAAGAAATTGCTATCCAAGACAATACAATTAAGAAATGTATTTCACATCTTATCTAAAAGACGTCCTATGACAGATTATCCAGACTACATGAAATATCTATCTTTTCTTCAAATGCCAAACTTTCCATCTTTTCATTACATTGGTCTTAATGAGTGGTTGGGAATGGGCATAATATCTAGCTCAAGTAGAAAAAGGATGATATGAAAGAGAAGATTGCAAGTGCTAGGTTTGTGTCATTGTCTTTGATGAGGTTACAACCATTGATAACACTTCATGGATTTGCATGAGTATTTATATGGTTAATGACCATATTAGGCATTCCTATCTACTTGGGGTTCATAAACTGATGGAGAATTCTACACCTGAAAATATTTATGAACTTGTTAATAATAGTTTGAAGGAAAGTGGTGGCATGGATCCTTTAATGATCGCAAAAGGTTGGTATGTGTTGGAGCGGATGGAGCGTCAATAATGCAAGGACAAATGAATGGACTTTGTGTTAGACTACAACTTCGATTCACCATATGTTGATTATTCATTGTATGGTCTATAGGATGAATCTTGCATTTGAAAATAGTAAGCAAGTTCCATCGGTTTCAAAAGTTGAAGATCTTGTACGAGAGGCTTATGCACATTTTTCTCAGAGTCCCAAACGATTTTCAGAGTTTAAAAATTTGTTGACGGTGTTACAAAAGGAAACAAGCTATTAAAGGATGTTGATACAAGATGGATCTCATTGAATGGACCAGCTCAAAGATTATTTAGTGAGTACAAATCCTTGGTAGGGGTGATGTATGAACATCGCCTTCACAGTAGATAAAGCTCAAGATCTTCTCTTCTAATTAACTGATATAGAGACATTATTAACATTGGTTGAATTCTTCCTATGCTAGATGAAAATGAATGTCCCTTGAAAATGTCTCAGCTCCAATGTATATTGCAGAATACACAAACGCAAGAAAATTTGCATGCCTTCATTGGATAATTCTTGTATTATACGATGCCAGAGTCTTCGCAGGTCCACGGTTTACAAATTGGACTTCGATCATTGATATAGAAAATACCGAAAATTATTTGAAGTTTGATGAAAAAGGATACTATGTATGGAAGTGCGTAGGTATATGGTTCCTTTTCATTATATTGATAAGACAAGATGAAACACCAAAGAGCTCAGGTCAAGAGACCTATTCGATAATGTTGTCATTTTAGTGAGACTCAACTTGATAGAAATTGCAAAGTCATTGTCATTGGAGATAAGAGAACCATTCCCTCGAAAATTGTTGGAGGCCATGTCTATGGTGTACCTTGAATATTGGAACAGTTTAAAATGTCAACCTACTTTAAAACGTGACTTTGTGGAAAAAATTAAATACTAGTGGACCACTTTTGCAAGAAGGCCGAGGTACATGGAGAACAAGTTGAAGGTATTTTGGATCAATCAAAATTGTTTTAACAAGCCACACACTTCGCTGAAACAATCTGGAATCAATTTCAATTTTTGGAGAATCCTCTAGAATATGGTGCAACAACAAGATTATGGACTATTTTAGGTGCTAGTCAATACTTACAGAAAAACATATCCAAATATTTCAAATGATCTTGTGCTTCAAACCATGATTTGGGATCGGAGGATGAGAGAATGTTTAGTGCACTATCATTTTTTTGAAGTCAAATATGAGGAACAAGCTTGATAAACATATGATATATGTTTAAGATTATATGTAACAAAGTATCTTGACATTTCCAATTTTTCCATATGAAAGAGCACTCAGCTCTTTCATGCATCGACAGATAAGGAGAAAACAATATAACAAGTTTCTGCACGAACTTGATATCGAACATAATTCTTGGAGGCTCATAATGATAATCCATCCGGAGTGGGTCTTGTCTCGTTTAGAGTGAAGAA
Organism: Picea sitchensis; assembly: GCA_010110895.2. Lineage (NCBI taxonomy): Eukaryota > Viridiplantae > Streptophyta > Pinopsida > Pinales > Pinaceae > Picea > Picea sitchensis. The sequence goes on along the minus strand of SNQJ01S0090508.1, from coordinate 2,857 downwards.
AATGAGCACTAAGATGAGAATCGGGAAATTGATATACCACAACATTTGATCTAATCCAAGATATATGAGGGTGCAGATTTGTAGATTGAAACACCTATTGTCAATTTTGGTGACTTTGCTATAGTAGATGTAGTGAACTATAGCAGATATGGTGAAATGTTGTGTGAAAAAATGCCGGTGTCAATTTTGGTCGATTTTACTACAATGAGCAAAGACAATTTTGTGAAGTCCATTTGTAGATTGAAAACTTGTTATTTGATTGGATAATGTAGTAGATGTGGTGAAAGGCATCGGAAGTCCATTTGTAGATTGAAACACATTTTTTAATTGGGGCCTATGCAAAATGCCCTTTGTCAATTTTGGTTAACTTTATTGTAGCAGATATGGTGAAATGTTATGTGAAGTCCATTTGTAGATTGAAACACTTGTTGCTTAATTGGCCCATGTAGAAGATGTGGTGAAATGTTGTGATAAGTCCATTTGTAGATGGAAACACCTTTGTTTAATTAGCCTATGAAAACTATTATTTGTAGAACTATACCGTATGTAACAAATGTTTGTTGATTCTTATTGTAGTAGATGTAGTGAAGGTTTATGTTGGTTGACTCTTATTTGTAGATGTAGTGAATGTTGACAATGTTGTGGACTCCATTTGTAGATTGAAACACATTTGCAATTGGCCTATACAAAACGCTCTTTGTCAATTTTGGTCGACTTTACTAGAGTAGATGTGGTGAAATGTTGTGTGAAGTCCATTTTGTTTCTTACTCCACTCACTAATATTTTACAAGATTTTATAATTCAAAGGAAAGATCCGCCAATATTTTACAAGATTTTATAATTTAGGGGTGAAATATTCGCCAATATTTTACAAGATTATATAATTGACTAAAATATTCACCAAAATTATGCTATACATTTTATATTATTGATAAAATAAAATGTATATATAATTTTTCCTATGTATCATGGGATCTACTTGCATTTATTATATATATAAATTTAGGGGGTTCTTAAAATCACCCCTGCTGTACCAACCGCTTCTTTAGAAGAGGGTTTTTCTCAAGACTTTGCCCCTTTGTTTTTCTTTCTTTTGTGGGTTTTGTCTGCTAGTTCTAACTTTTTCTTCAATTCCTTGATAATCTCCTTGAGTTTTCCCACCTTCTTCTTTAATACTTCAACCCTCTTAGCCTTTTTTCTTCAACAATTTGTTTTCTTTTCTTTAATTTCATTTGTTTCCTCGCTTTGGTTGATTTCTGTCTATGAGGGATCTTGAGGTCTTCTTCATTCTGGCCAACAGATTGTTGTTCCTCTGTTCCTTCCAACTGTTTTGTCTGTCCAAGAGGGTTTCTCATTTCAAAAAGAGGTTCCTCCTGGATGTTGTGTCATCTGGAAAGGACATTTCAATATCAGGAAAGTATTTAGATGGTTTTGAAGAGGAATCTTGTTTTGGGCCTTTTTCTGGATTATCTTTGCCTCTGTCAATTGAGGTTCCAAAGATTCCCAAAACCCGAGCTATTTCTATCTCATAGATTTTCAAAAAGTGTATTGTCAGGTGATCTGCTACAGGTTGGGTGTCTCTTTGATCATCCTTTTGTGTTGTCTTCTCTACTTGCTCAATTATTTGAACAATTTCCTGTAAAGGATGTTCTATGAAATTCTGAAGTTCTTTGGGGTGCTTTGTTGCATCCTGAACTTCTTCTGTTGTTTCCTGAATTTGTCTGCTTCTTTTCTTTATCCTAGTGGGGGATCTAGGAGAAAACATTGTTCTCTTTTTCATTTTTTTTACTACCTGTGAGGTCTGGGCCTCAGTAATCTGAGCAGGTTCTACTTCAATTTCAATCTAAGTGGTGGAATTTCTCTTTGGGTCGTAGTCGCATGCTCTAGTTGTGGAGGTCTATTGGCCCTCAATCAGATTCTCCCAAGTCAACTAAGTTTGAATCAGTTCTTTATCCATTATTAGTTTAACTAATCTATGGTGACTGATAATAGTAACAAGATCCTTGGACTTTGTGTTCTTAAGGAAACTTTATGTAATGTGGTATTCAGAAAGAAAGGTAGATTAAGTACTAACCGTTGCTTCAAGGCTGCTAACAATTTGAGATGGTGAGGTTGAATTACATCATACCATCCATCACAAGTGATGTACCACCAATTATCCCCGCTAATTCCTTCCACGGTTCACTGAGGGTGCTTGGATTAAGTCCCTTTCCTTTTTATCCAATTCTTCCATAGCCTGTGGAAAGATTCCTACGCCTTCCTTTTGTGTATCTCCTCTTTTGTCCACCTAATGCTCGCGGTTAGGAGGAGGCCTGACCTCCTTAATTATTTGTGGTAATCAGGATTCGTAGAGGCGTCTTGCAATCAGAGAGATTTCTCCCTTTCATGTTTTGAAAGAATTCAAGCATGACACAAACGTCATGCTTGAATTATTTCAAAACCTGCAAGGAGAAATATCTACGGTCCACCCTAGGTGATGTAGGATTTATCTTGCCTATTTTGTAACCCGTAGTAATGTCGGCTCCCTGCGCACAATTCTGCCACGCATATCTCTGTGAAAGAAAGAAAGAACGAATGTCGTTCCTATTTGCAAATTTGGTTAGAATTCAAATTGGAGAAAATGGGCTACTAAAATAGAAAAATATCGATTTAATAAATGTATAAAGATGTGGGCTTATTTTTTACACCATTACATCTAATCGAAAGTGTGCCGGAGCATCCACTTCATTAATGTAGAGGCTCTCACCATCAACAAGAAAGTGTACAAGGAGGTTATTTAGGGTGAGAGGTAATGATTGCATTGTCGATGTCGCTGAAGGGGACTTATCATATATAATTTTCAAAGAAACTCATGCAA
>SNQJ01S0090507.1:117460-131107 GCA_010110895.2 Picea sitchensis | reverse complement strand
TCTTGGTATGATAAGTAATATTTACATTCTGTACATTATCATACATATGAGCTCCAACTCATTGTGAGGCTACAACCTCTATTTTGCAAGCTGCAACTTGCTGAGAGCACCAACTCTCTTTTTTCTCTAACACCTACTAGAAGGAAGCACCAACTCCCTGGTTTCTCTAGCACCCGCTAGAAGGAAGCACCAACTCCCTGGTTTCTCTAGCACCCACTAGAAGGAAGAAACAACTCCCTAAGTGTTCCAGCACCAACTGGATGGAAGCACTAACTTCCAGTCACACATGCACTAACTTGTATAACAGAGAGCAACAGTTCTCCCTTGCACCACCCTATCACCCTGGTTTCTCTGGCTGCAACCAGATGGAAGCTACAACTCCCTATGTTCAAGCACCCACTAGAACCTCTAAGGACAACAATCCTCCCTAGCACCTCCCTACCACCCTGAAATATAAATTTTTCTATATATAAATTTATCATAGTGATACAATATTTATCAATGGATTGCCGGTCTTATCATTGTTCTGCTACACTGCTCTGTTCTACCTGCATCAGTGTCTTCTTGCACCCCCTCCTTACGCTTTATGTTCTTCTGCCTTTTATGCTCTATGCACCATGTCCCATCTATGCACCATTCCTCTTCTGTGCATTTTAGCTACTGCACTCTGCCTCCTTCTACACACCTGAATCACTCTCAATAGCCCCTAATCTCTTCTCTGTTTTGCGTTTTTATTCTAGGTGTGCTTCTATTGCATCCTCTATTCGCAATGCTTCTGCATGCTCTCCTCATGTCGATTGCTCTGCCTAATCATCATTACAACTCTTCAGCTTCTCTGGCTGTTAAACCCATGCGTTCATCCTCACTAAGAGTTATGCTGAGATTCCTTAGCCTCTCCAGTAGTCGAGACTCTTCGTCTTCTCTGTCATAGTCAAGCTCAGTCCCTTTGTTGCAGTTCCAGGCTCCAACGGTCTTACATCTGTCAATACCCTCTATGAACAGTCTTCATGCCACTGGAAGATTCCTCAAGACTCTTCATCTTCTCTGGCGATCACCCTGAAGTCTCTTCGAGTCCTTTGGCAGAAACCATCAGTCGTTTCTAGCAGTTACACTATGAACCTCCAAGGAACCGCATCAGCAACTGAATCGCCAACCGTCCAAGAGTCATGATTAAGTTCTGCTAACTGAATTGTAACTGGTCGATTAACTGTGAAGAGTAACAGTAGCCCTTCGATCAGATTTCCAAGTCTCTAACACCATTGGATTACTAGCACAGGGTCTCACGTTGATTTCGCCATTTCACATTTCGGCATTTCGGCATGTCAGCATGCTTGTGAAGAAGTGTCTCGACACTCCAACTCCCGGTATATGAAACCTACACCAAAAGGTGTTTTTCTCATTTCGGCATTTCAGCATTCTGGCATTCCTGTGGTGAAGTGTTTCGACACTCCAACTCCTGGTATCCAAAGCCTACACCAAAAGGTGTTTTTTTCATTTCGACATTTCGCGATTTCACATGTCACGAATTCCTGTTGCGAAGCATCTCAACTCTCCAAATCGGGATCTCTGAAATGGATTTTAGTTGTTAGTGCCTTTTGCAATTTTTCATTTCGGCACTTCGGGACTCCTGTGATGAAGAGTCTCAACTCTTGACTCCTCCAACTCCCGCTATCCGAAACTCCGGTTGATGTGCCTGCTTCGGGATTTCAGCATTTCACATTTCGCAACTTCGGGACTCCTGTGATGAAGAGTCTCAACTCTTGACTACTCCAACTCCCGGTATCTGGAACTCCAATTGATGTGCCTGTTTCAGAATTTCGGCGTTTCACATTTCACAACTTCGAGACTCCTGTGATGAATAGTCTCGACTCTTGACTCCTCCAACTCCCGGTATCTGAAACTCCGGTTGATGTGCCTGTTTCAGGATTTTGGCATTTCACAACTTCGGGATTCCTGTGATGAAGAGTCTCAACTCTTGACTCCTCCAACTCCCGGTATCCGAAACTCTGGTTGATGTGCCTGTTTCAAGATTTTAGCGTTTCACATTCCGCAACTTCAGCATTTCTGTGATGAAGTGTTTCGACACTTCCAACTTCTGGTATCCAAAACTCCGAAATAGAGTTTAGCTTCTGATACCCGAAATGGATTTTAGCTTATGATATTGCCATGCGATCATCATTGTGCTATTGGTCGTGATCTTTTCCATCAATGACAAACACGCATACTCTGCTTCTGCATGCACCTCTGCACTATCTCTTCTGGTCTTCACGAGATTGCTCTACTGCGTCTTCCCAAAATACTTATGGTGCCCACCTGGAACATTATACATGTACTCAAGCCATCATCATTGTTGTACTTTCCATCAATGACAAGCATATGTTGCCTGTAAAACATGCCAACAGTATCTTCATCAAGCAGGGCCAACTTCTTCACTTAGTGGTTAAAACTACTTTAATTAGGCCTGGGGGGCGACTTATTAATTAGCAGCATAATAATTAGGGTTTGACCAATCCAAAAAAGGGGATTTGATATTTTTCAAAGCCTGACATGATCAATCCACAAAAGGGGATTTGATATTTTTCAAAGCCTGACATGATCAATCCACAAAAGGGGATTGATCTATAAGATAATAGCTCAATAATAAGTAGAATATTCTTTACAGTTACAATATTTCAACAGTTCTATGCGCAAGTAACATACCTATGCTCGATGCAAGGAAACATGTGTAGGATATGGATGCTCAAGGGAATTTTCCTCCAGGGATAAAGGGTGTCAAGTTGCAAAGGCTAATATTCCAAGGTTCGGAACTATTCGAGAATGCATATACAAATGGCTATATAACGACAAGTTGAAACCGACATTAGGCCTGAAAAGCACGAGCGGTCAATATGAAATGAAATTACAACTCAACACAACAATTTTGGAAGCCCCACGGGTAATTTGCTAGTAAAATATGGGAAGAAGACATGAGTCTTCAACACAAAGTCATGGCAGGACTAAACAAGGCTTCCGAGCCTACTAGAAAAACTACAGCATGGGTGCCATAATGGCTAGTGAGGTACTAACTAGGACACCCATGAAAAGCTAAGATCTACCATCCGTAAACGACACCTTTAGAGCAGGTTTAAGGTATAATTTCATAAATGAATGGGATTGACCCTATGGAAAATATGTGATCGGTACGGATAAATGCATTTTGCAAGCGAAATGAGACCTACCCTATATTCCAGTAAGGAACACAATACATGTTGAAGAAGTCAAAAAATGCCAACAAATGTAGGAACACTTGCGAGAAAGAGACACCTCTCAAAGAAAATTGCTCCACAAAACATCTCCAGAGCATTTAATTAGTCTAAACTGCATTAAAAATGTTAGAAGGGGTAAAAAACTATGTAAAAAGTATAGAAAATGGGTTAAAATAGGTAAACAAAATGACTTTTTAACATATCATTTGATTCTTACCCTTTTGGAGTGCATTTGGAGCATTTTTACCCTTCAACCTTCTGAGGACTGGTATGGGACGCACAGGGCTCAGAATTTGAAACCGCTTGGACCAGGTAAGATACCATTCCCTCTTGTCCATTTTCATCCAAATTTTTTTAGTGCATTTTTTAATTTTTAATGCAAATTTTAGGTTATACGACCATGTACGCGCCCTACTTCAACATGAGTGGTGTAAATGGAAAGATGTAAGTGATCCATGTTAGTGACAGTCGCGTATGTACGCGACTGTCCTAACATGAAGTCGCATACATCTCCATAAACTTCAAAAAAAATTATAACTCAAGAATTTGAATTTTTTGCAGGATGTTGATTGAATGGAGGGAAAGAGAGCATGGAGATGTGGATAACAAAGTCAAGGATGACTCGGAGGCTCAAGAAACCCTCCGATGATGTGGATTTTCTAAATTCTTCCGATGCAACGGGATTAGGGAACAAAGGAGATTGCTAGAATCATTGATTGATTATTGGGAGCCTGAAGTTGATGCATTCGTGATTAACGAGCAATCCTTGAATATTGAGACCGAGGACATACATTTTCTTACAAGTTTATCATGTCCAGGTGATGTAGTGAACTTGAAAGGAAAAGGATCCATTGGCTTAACTATCAATGAATACATTGTTATGTACTACTCGGCTGAGACAGAAAAATTTGGGAGTCAACTCCCAATAAAGAAATTAGACAACCTCAGCCTTAAAATTATTTTTTTTACGAATGCTCGGATTGCAAGATCAACCTCTTTGCATAAGACTTCAAGAACCATGATTTTCTATGAATTTAAATGCTTGAGGCCTGTTATATATGACTGAACCACCTCAATGTTGACGTGCATGAAGGCCCAACTAACAGGATGCAAGCAAGGAAAGCTGAAGAATTTCAGCTTTGGAAGCCTCTTGTGCACCTTTTTCTTTGAGAGAATGTGTATGATGAGTCCTCGAGTGGATATCCATCCTCATTATGTTCAAGATGGCGTGATGGATAGATGGACCGAAGTACTCCCGAGGCAAGGGGGAGGTTAGCTGGGTGATCCTTGGGACGACACATTTTTTGCTTGGTGGTCACGCTAAGTTGTTGCGATAGAGGAAATCCCTGTGTAGAGATAAATTATCACAATGCTCGAGAGATGCCCATTCCTCTTGGCAGTGCCTACAAAGATATTGGTAAGAAATCATTTTTTTTTAATATTTGTTTTTTATATTTTATATCAATAAATGTTTTAAGAAGTAAATATTCTTGGTGTGAATCAAGATAATGATGTGATTGCTTGATCATGCATATGTGGGACCGACATGGCCTGAGGGGTTTCCTCGACATGCCTGACATGGTCGAGATGACCAACCATGGGGAGATGTTGATCAAGTGTTGGATAATGCAGAGGAACCTTGACATATTGGTATGCCCCCTGCCAATGATACATATTGAGCATATGCCGGAGCAGATTCCACGACATGTAGTTGGGGTACCACGAGCATGGGTGCGGATCTTTCAACATCTCACCAATGTCATGGTGTGCTATGAGAGGCATGCAGAGGGAAGGGTTGGTCCCTCAGGATCATGATGATGAGATATTTATATTTTTTATATTATCGGTCCTTAGAGATGGGAAATTGAGGCTAAAATCCTATTTTGTAACATGATTCACATTTTGTACTTAATGAAAATTGATGACGATATATATACAGATGGTCCTTTTTTCCTTAATGATAGTGTGTTGATTATTCTATTATGTACATGTGTGATTATTGTGCTCTTGATTAATGTGAATGATATAAGTGCCAGTCTAACACATAGTTAGCAAATGCATCACATAATGAATTGCAATTTCTTGGAACATGAATATAAGTGATATAATCAACTTGACGCTCCAACAAATGTACATAAAGGAAACAATGACGTAACATAGGGTCACGAATACGAAATTCACCTTTTAGTTGTGACATTACAAACTAAGCATCCAAATGAACTTCTAAGGACTGAATGCCATGCGTAATGGTGTCACAAAATAACAATGTTGTATTTGGCCACATTATTGGTAGATGGGCCAAGACAAGCACCTTCAAAAGTGACCAATTGGCCCATGGGAGAATAATTACCCAAGCAGCAGAAGTGAGGTTATGAGTGTGACAACTAGTGCCATTGGTGAACCCTAAGAAGACCAAAGAATTCCATGACATCTTCCAACCAAGAAGAAGCATGATAAGAACCACTAACGCAAAAATATATTTAAACTAACACTAAATATAACAGTGTACAATAATTAAAAAGGGAATGCCTAAGCGTAAATTCTCAAGCGTAATACTTCTTAAGATAGAGCCCATTCCTGGGATCTAAAATCACAATCCCTTGAAAGTCTTCCAATTCATAGGCTCCTTTCCGAAGGGAATGCCTCACAATGTAAGGGTCATGCCACAATGGATTGAAATTTCCTACTAGTTAGGCATCTTTATCCTGGTCATCAACCAAAACAAGGTCACCTTCAGAGAATATCCTTGGGTGCACAGACTTGTCGTGCTCACTCTTAGCTTGTTTCTTATGTGCCTCATTTGCAATGGCGGCATCACGATGTTATTCATCAAGATGTTCCAAGTGAACAAGGTGTGTTTCTAACTCACAAGAGTCAGGTAGAAGCTCTACGATGATCTTAAGTGAAGGTATTTCACATTCAATCAGTAAGATTGCCTCCAATCCATGAACGAGTTGGAATGGCGAAAAGTCAATCGCAGTATTAATTGCAGTTTGATATGCCCATAAAGCTAGATAGAGCATGATGTGCCAATTAGAATCAATCGTGTTGAAAATACATTGAAGAATGATCTTGAGAGACTTCTTAACAACCTCAACTTGTCATTCACCTACGGGTAATATGGAGACGAATGCTCATGCCTAAAACCCAATTTTGATGTCAGCTCCGACATCATTTTATTCTAGAAGTGACTTCCATGGTCAATGACAATCTCTTTCAGAATGTCGAACCAAATAATGACCTGATTGAATATAAATAGCGCAACAATGTCACCATCACTTGAAAAAGTAGGCATGGCCTCTTTCCACTTTGTGAATTAATCAACGACCACAATGATGTAATGATGCCCACCAGCCAAAGGCAGGTCACATGTCATGAAATCAATGCCCCACTTAGTAAAAGGGCCAACGATGATGACTGGAAAAAGTGGAGTAGGATGGGGGTGCATCTTATGAGTAAAAATTTGACATTGATGACATTTTTTGACCGCTTCGATACAATGTTTGAAGATCATCGGCTAAAAATATACGGCATGCAAGACTTTTTGGGTTATTTCCAACCCATAGAGATGACATCCACATCCTCCACTGTGAGGGTCATTTAAAATGAACTTTTCTTCTTCGTGAGTCACACAACGATGTAGAATCAAGTCTACACCATGACGATATAAGGTATCACCAATGATGAGATAATTTTTTGCCTAATGGAGAATGCGACATTGCTCCTCTCTCAAATAATGCAGGGAGAACTTTAAAGTATAGATATATATAAGAATGTCTCCATACCTAGGACCAATAGAACATATTAGGAATATGGATTCATACAAAAATGAGTTTTCAAAAGGTTCTTCCTTATCTTCCCTAGGAAACCTTGACATCAACTCCACAAAAACAAGCGACTTTTTGGACTTTGTCGAGGCAAAGTCTAAGTCAAATTCTTTCAAAATACAATCCATTTGTTGAATTTCCCATCGATAATATGGTGAGTCAATACATATTGGATAGGATTGACATTCGCAATAAGAATAGTTTTACAGAGGAGAATATAATGTCGGAGTCTCTAGACAACATGAACTACTGCTAGAGCTAGCTTCTCAATGTGCGAATATCACAACTCAACATCGACCAAACCACGACTTAGGTAATAAATGATGTGCTCAATAAGTGAAACATCTTCTTGCACTAAAACCATACCTACGGTCGATTCAGACGTCGCCATGTACAACAAGAAGTCACGAGTAAAATCGAGCAGATTAAGGAGAGGGGTAGACCTTAAAGCCTTTTTTTATTCAATGAAAGATCTTTGTGCGTAAGTATCCCATTCGAAAGGGACCCCTTTTTTCAGCAAACACATGAAACCCTTAGTGATATTAGCGTAGTTACCGATGAAACAATGAAGGAAATTCACTTTTCCTTGCAAACTCTGAAGTTGACGAATAATGTGTGGGGGAGGAAACTAGACTATTGCCTCAACCTTTAAAGGGTCCACCATGATCCCTTTGTCTGACACTATAAATCCAAGGAGACGCCCTGAAGCAACAAAAAAATTACATTTGTGTGGACTCAACCAGATGTAATAATAACGACATCTCTGGAACACACGGTAGAGGTGATCTAGATGATTTTCTCTACGACATGAATGAGCGGCTAGATCATCCAAATATGCCTCAATAATGTGTTTCATGTCATGGAAGGAAAATATTATGGCTCGTTGGAAGGTATCCCCAACATTTTTAGGACCAAAAGGAATTTTCGGTATGCAAAAGTTCCCCAAGGACAAATAAATGTGGTTTTATGTTGATCCTCGGGTTTAATTTGGATCTGATTATAGCGAGAGAACCCTTCCATAAAGAAGAAGATCTTGTTGCCCGCACACTCATCGATAATTTGATCAATCGATGGTGTCGGGAATTTATCCTTTGGACAAGCCTTATTCAAATCCGTAAAATCCATACATACACAGATGGTTCCTTGCATTTTGTCAACTGAAACAGGATTCGATGCCCATTCTGTAAGTGGAACCAAATAGATGAAACCCGCTTTTAGAAGCTTATCCACCTCAGCCTTTATGGCAGATGCCTTCCTAGGATTGATTGGCCTCAACTTTTTCCGAACATGCTTAGCATTAGGATAAGTATTTATTTCTTGCTTCACAATTCAGGGGTCTATACCCAACATCTCCTCGTACGACCAAGCGAAAACATTGCAAAACTCCTTAAACAAGGTGGTATACCTACAAATCTCTTTAGAAGAACTATCTGCACTGATAATCACATTTTCCACAATGTTGGGATCATTCGATATGTTGATAAGCATCGTTTCCAAAATATTGGCCATGTTTCCTTCGACATAAACACCATGCTTCACTAAAGGGTTCATAATCCTATCAACATTGTCACTCATGTGGACATGGAACTCTCTTATTCCAATGTGATCCATATTCGGAAGGAAATAAGATCGATGATGTAAATACTCCCAAGGTCTCTCTGGACATGTCATTGGCTCTAAAATAACCTTGTCTGAGGGAAATACTGTCTCGAGACAATTAGGAGAATGAGAAGAGTTAACCGCCCAAATGGGCATCAGAAGATCATCAACGTCTTTTGTTCAAAGAGGATTTGGATCTAGGTTTGTAGTGGCCTTTTTGAACGGCCTCATAAGAAATATTTGTTGGAGAAAATAGCCTTTCCATTCCTGCACAATTGATCCCTTCTACCGAGTCAGGCGAGGATGGTAGAATCCAAGGATATTCAAAGTACGTCATTCGAAAATGATGCACTTGGGATATGGGAACCAATCAAATCGATGAGCTCGAGATAACCAGAGTGGAGCTAATGTACGATATTGGCATTGGGATATTAAAAATTCCCATTAACAAAGAATATATTCCAACGTCAATACTTTCGTTCACCGCTTGGGAACCGTCTATTAACAGGACATTAGATCTAGGCTATGCAGCTGAATCTGAATGACTAAAATAAAACTGATCGATCATCATGATTTTTCATTCATGAGGAAAACAAATAACTCAAAAAACCGAAGATACAACAATAGTCATGGCATAAGTTCAAATGTGACCTAACAAAAGGTTGTAGTCGAGTGGAGCATCGACTACTTCAACCTCAACCTAAACTAGTTTTCCCCCCAACTGTATGGGGAAGGAGGAAAGTATCCCATGGGGCCGAAAAGAACGACTAGAAAATGTAGTTAGAAGAGTAGGGGATGGATCAAGCTCTGGAGATCTGATAGCTTTCCAACAAGAAAGCGACATCACACACGTCGATGCTCCCTCATCAATCACTATCCTAAAAATGTTCTTCATGGCCTACACCACTTGAATTTGAAAAGAAACGTGATAAGGGAGGCAATGTTTGACATTAGATAGATCAAATGTAATGAGCTATGAGATAGAAGCATATGTGGCCCTGATAGAAAAAATCAATGCACTCTATTGCACTGGGCAACTTCGGAATACCTTGAGAGCAGACATCGCACAAGGTGATTAGGCCAAATATTCCACGATGGAACAATTTTGAGCAGTCCTAGCATTTGGATTATGTGACACCCTCTTGAACACACCTTTTGGTATGCGAGGCATAACATTACTCATAGAAGGATTCTCAATATGAAGAGGCCCTTGTTACTCATAGGGTTCCTTATTCTTTGACCCAGACTCGAGATTATCATAATTACGTGCTTGATTTTGCAGATAGGCATCTGAGCTAAGCATGTAGACATTCAATCTTTTATGGGCTTCTTCCATCTTGGGGAATTCATGACTAAGGTGATCTTCCTTGCAAATATTACAAGGAAACTTGACCTTCCCCTTTTATTTCTTGCCCCCACCAGAAATGGATTCCAGTTTATTGACATTCTTATTATTATTTCCCCCTCCCTTTTTATCCTTACCCTTCTTCTTCCAACCAGGTTGTTGGGTACCTTTTTGGTTCTGTTATAGCAAAAGTTGTAGGTTGGGAAAAGCACGCCCCAACCATGAAACAAGTGTTACAACTTGGGAATCCTACACCCAATGTCACCTCAATGTAGGTCTCGCACTTCAAGGGTGACTAGGTCAATCTAGGGAGGTAATCCCAGTGACCCTAGGGGGATTGAGATGGAGATGGAGAGAAGTATAAGTGAAGACCCTAGATGTCAATTCTAAGTGGAAATAAAGGTAGGGAGAGATACCTTGCAAGTCAAGTAATTGTTTCCGCACAGGTATAGTAATTCTTCGGATGATTGTACCTTCCTGAGACACAAGAAAACACACTTTGCCAAGATAGATATTAGTTGGATCAACAAGTTAATATTGTTGTCCCTAAATTGCATCAGTAGATAAAAATATATATCAACAAGTAAATGGTACTATCAGCTGCTCAATAAGTGCTAGATATCAAGTAGAAATTGCAAGAGAAATACTAGCTAAACTCAAGATGAAAAGCCAATATTCTAGCACAAAAGATAACATTGTTGTAAACACTTTTCTGCAGCAAATTATATCAGCCTTATGTCTGTAACATTAAATGTATTACATCAAGAAAATCAGCCACTAAAATCCCCTCAAACTTTGCCAAAAACTATGCTAGGCCAAGGAGAGTAAGTTTGCAAACTTTGAGCAAAATACAATAGTTGATAAGAGAGTTATTAAAACAAGTAAGTAAGGGTTTCTGCACCCCTAATGGCTGAAGATGTAATTATATAACAGCAGCAAGAAGTAGTGGGAGATATGGGATGCCCTAGTAGGGGAAGAGTCCTCTCAATTGGGCAAACCAACTTCAAGCAAGAAACCTTTCAAAAGACCAAAAATTGTGTTTCCCAAGGCAATGATTTTATATATCGAATGCAAAAAGTATGACTAGTGCCTTTACTATTGGGTTAATGGAGTCAAATAAACAACGAGCTTAGAGAAGCTACCTCCTTGGGGGTGTAAACCCTTTTAATTCCCAAGGCAAGTTTCTCTAGGCTAGGGTTTAAGCTAAGAGGGTGCATGCTCTTATATTTCTCTTAGCAAACCCTTGTAATTAATGAGATGAAGCAAATAAAATGGTGAAGACTATGGTGGGGGTGTATGCCCTTATACTTCCCACCTAGCTCCTAACATAATAATACTTGATTTGAATAAAATCATAGCAATAGAGTAAAAACCATACCAAGATCAAGAGAAATACTAAGACAAATCCACCATAAGAGCTAGAAAAGCATCATCCAAAACTAGCGTTATACTTACATCAACCATTCACCAATAGATATCCATAAACAAGTGCACAAGAGATGAAAAGAGCCAAGGGGGCCAAAAATTTCAGACCAAGTCCTCTAACAAGAGGGAGAGTTTTCTTTAAAATGAGATCTAATGATCTTTATTTATACTAAATGTAGCTACAATAGTTTGTCCACAAAATAAGGAGTAAACCACAAGATTAGGGGTCAACAACCCTAATCTTTCCCCCTTAACAAAGTAATATTAAACAATTCACTTAAAATTTCACTTTTTACACAAATAAAACCCTAATTTAGGAGGACATCACCCCTTTAGGGGACATTATGCCACTTTGAGGAAGTTGTTGGTGTTGGAGAAGCACGGATAGGCCTCAAAAGGCCACATGTCAAGCATCTAAGTACTCTCATAATGGTGAAGACCGTTCTCCTCCTTAAACATCCATGTGTCACAAGAGTGGCACCTCACCACCATGTCCTAGCCCCCAATATCATGACTCAAGCTCAAAAGTGGAACGTTTTTCCCCTCCTAGGAAAATTGTTTGGCAAGTAGGGGGTGGGATATGTTGTTCAAGTCATCATCAAGGCCATCCAAGTCTAATCTCTCTCATCTGGAATGTGGGCCCCTGGCATCCAACCTGTGGGTTTGTAGTCCCATGGAAGCCGAAGCTAGACTTGTTCTCCCAAAATTGTCCACTAGCTAGGTCCTGCAAAGAAAAATGAGCACACCCTCCAAAGATCTCAAGTCATAACATCATGATAAGTGAATCCAATCAATAAATAATCCATCCAAGCATGTGCATAAAATATCACTATATCAAACAATTAACAGCTCAAAGACATTATGTGACTTGTCAAGCTTAAGTATGGGAGGGTTGACGAGGTGTCCTATTGGGTAGATCTTTCCCTAGGTCAAGGAGAGTTTCCAATAAATCCCTCTCTAATCCATGTAAAGTGGATGAAGTGGTTGGGGTCAAGACTCAATGGCCATAGGGATCATGACATACAAGGGGTCGTAGTGTCTCATTCATGGGTGCCTTTGTAGAGGGTGTGTGGTACCTTCATCTGCAATGCACTTTTTCCAAGCCCATCAATTGCATTTTATATTTCTTTCTTTATTTTCTTTCAATATAGCATAAGGCAAGGTTGAAGGTCATTGCCCTAGTGTGGTGACCAGGTGATGGCAATGTCACCCACAAACACCTAATGGAAATGAGAAGGTTTGCTCGTGATGAGGCCCCCTTTCTCTCAGCCATGCAACTAAGAGCCATTACCCTAGTTTGGTGATCAGATGATGGTAATTTCATACCACTAGATATTCATGGATGTGATAGGTCGACTCGTGATGAGACCTCTTATCCTTCAACTAACCTTTTAAGCATTCTTTATTGTATTGCCGGTCCCCTTTATTCAGAGATAAGTGTTTCATTGCTTTCTTGGGTGATCCCTAGGCAAAGCATCTGGAAGGTTTATACAAGGCTTTTATCTTTTACCCAACACTAACCCCTCTTGGCCTTTATCCCCTTCTTCCCATATAATGAGGACAACCCCTTGTTGGGTCAATACACCCTAGAATCCCAAGGGATGAGTAAATGGAGGGGAATAATGATGAAAAGTGGTAAGTATGGTCGAGAATGGTATGATGGCTCATTAAGGGAGTTCCTAGTAGCAAACCCATTCCCAAAGAAGACAACTTACTAGGGCACAATGTCAACCACCAAGGTGAACATGGAAAAAGGCATAATGTCCAAGCACATATCATGAAATCTAGAGCAATCTAAGATACAATATAATCAAATGGCTTAAATATTGAAATGATGCTCACCATAATACTGACTTGTACCTCATGGAGCAAGGCCCACTGCCTTCCGGAAGCCAACTGGTGTGGTGGATGCCATGTGAAAAATTGTGACCATCTGTGGTGGTGAGTGGGTTTTCCATCTGTGCAAAGTGTTAGCGTCGGAAGTCACTCCTGGATTGCAGCAGGAGCAGAGCCCGACGCCCATCAATTTATTATCACAATTTGTTTAATGGGGTGATCAAATGGAAGTTAACTCAAAACGATGTGGTTCTAACTCCGAAACTAGGCCAGGCATGCATGGGCAAGTGAGGTCTTAGATAACTTCAAACAGTGAGTTGTAGTAAGGGTGAGTAGGGGGGAAGACTTGTATAAGAGAAAAGCAGAGGTC
>SNQJ01S0090507.1:94702-108306 GCA_010110895.2 Picea sitchensis | reverse complement strand
TCGCACATGATCCTCCCAAGACTTGTTATAGATTAGTATATCATAAAAAAATACTAACACAAATTTTCAAAGGAAGGGCTTGAAAATGGAATTCATCAACCCTTGGAATGTGGAAGGTGCATTTGTAAGGCCAAAAGGCATGACCAAAAATTCATAATGCCCTTCATGAGTTCAAAATGTTGTTTTTGGGATATCTTCGTCCTTCATTCTAATCTGATGATACCCTAAACGAACATCCAACTTTGTGAAATAGATTGCTCCATGTAGTTCATCTAACAATTCATCAATGATGAGAATGGGAAACTTATATTTAATAGTGATCTTGTTGAGCTCTCTATAATCTGGACACATACACCATGGGCCATCTTTCTTGAATACCATTACCACCGGTGTAGAGTAAGAACTTTGGCTAGGTCTAATAATGCCAACCTCTAACATTTCTTCAACCATGCGCTCAATTTCACTCTTCTGGGCATAAGGGTATCTATACGACCTGATGTTAGGAGGAACACTCCCAGGAATTAGGTGAATATCATGATCATGATTTCAAGTGGGTGGAAGACCTTGGGGAATATCTTCAAATACTTTGGAAAGCCTATCAATGATCCCTTGGAGATCAAAGGTTGAACAGGAGACTAGATGGGGGTGCTTTTAGCGTAGCTAGGGTTTACCCTAGCCACCGCTATACCCCAAATTTTGTGGATCTCTGCTTCTAAACTCGGTGTCGTTGCACATGGACGTGCGAGCAGTCTAGCTCAAACTTTGCGTGTGGTTCGGGGGAAGCTTTGCAGCTCTTGCAGCCGATTGGTCAATAAATATGAAGATATTCCGTCTTTGGAGCCCATTTCACTAGTTTTGGGGTGGCTAGGGTTTTCCTAATTGTCTCAATTATCGTTATCGCCCGGTTACTCTTCCATCCAACGTTTTTACCTTTACTTCTTCACGGTCTTGGTTGGCGATAGCTTGATTTTTTTGGTGGCTTCACTCCCGTGGGTAGTTATGGCTACCTCTTCCACTGGTGCCCGGTTTCTTGGCCTTGTTTGCGTCGGATATGGTGTGGTGGAGTTGTTTCGGCTTCGATTCTTCATTGATGGCCATCACAGCTGGGGTTAATTCTTTTGGGGTTTCCTTGGTGGCTCTCTCGGTCGATGGTTTGTTGTGTTGGGTCTTTGGACTTGGATCTGGTACAGTTGATGGGTATTATGCTTCTTTGTGTAGGATGGGTCAGATCTTTGAGGTCCACTCTTGGGCGTACAGTGTTCCTGCACTTTGAGGTCCTTTCATGGCCATGCAACTTCTGACTTATTGTTCTGTAGATGCAGGGTTTTCCCAGTCCTTATTTACATGTTTGTAGCTTAGTTTGGCGGCTTAGTTTCAAGCCTTCTCAGGTTTCTTTTATTTATGCTCTTTTTACCCATGGTTGGGGTTATGCTTCAAGCACCTGTTAAATGTAATTTGATTCTCTTTGTGTTTCCCTTTCTAGTTACTATATACTTGGCTATTTCCTTATAGCCAGTATATAGCTGCGAATGTAATTTTGTACCTACTTAATGAAATTATGAATTTTTCCTGTGGAAAAAAAATGATCCCTTGGAGATCTAGGGGAATAAATGGCTTAGATGTTTGAACATCTAGTGAGCATAGTTTTACAATTACACCTTGATGCCCCTTTTTCAATAATTTTGTCATGCCATTAGAGCTTATCACCTTACTGGGTTTCCCTGTGATACCTCTTAACTCAATTTATTTTCCTTCCAATGAAAATTTCATGAAAAGTTCTTGAAAATTAAAANCTAAGCCTTCCTCGGAGATCACGGATTATGCCCCAACTATAGAGGAGCTACAAAAGAAAAACCATCAGCTTCTCCAACAATTGGAAGAGAGGAAGACAATAGACACACACCTTCATCATGAAAATCAGTCCTTCAAACAAAAGTTAACTCTCTTCAATGATTGGTCGATGAGATGACCAAATCTAACCTTAGCCTCAGATCATAGCTGAAGCAACATAAGAGGCACAAGGCTAAGTCTTCACAGCAAGAGGGAGAGGCTTCTAAAGCTAACCAACAAGCCTAGTTCTGAGGGGTAACTTCTTTTTGTTTGCAATGGGACCTGCAAAATTGTAAGTGTGGGGGTAATGTTGGGCCTGAGATATTATCACTTTCATGATGGTTATTATACATTTTTGCTACATGTACATATGCATTTTTCATCTTTTAAAGGATCTTTTTGAAGAATTTCATGATAAAATGGTATGATCGCCATAAGGTACGTGTAATTCATGTTTAATGATTGAATCAAGTACAATTCATCATGTTTTATGGTTTCCAAGAGCTAATTCATGTTTTTTGGTGTTATAGGGAAAACACGCACTATGTTTCTAGTTCCAGCACTTGATCCGGAACTCATTCCAACACTCGTTCCGGTACCCGATCTGACACTCATTCCAACACTCAGTATTGCACAAAATCACAGGGTGACTTGGCGGTTATGGCATTGGCGGCCAGTGTTGGGTGAATCGGGAACGTGGGTTTTGTTTGTCCTTATCCCCTCCAGCTACTAAACTCCAGACGAATCAATTTTAGTTGTCCAAAGAGGGCGATTATTGGCTCACTCTGTTTTATCTGTTAGGGCATCATTTATTGTATTTTCTCGAAATTAGAAGTGGTTCGACCCTCCTGTGGCTGACCACTTGGGTTGTAAGCTTATAAATATTGATAGGATGGTCATAATATTGTTAAGTAAGTAGAAGAGCCCTTAGATTAGATACCAATTTGTTTTTCTCTGTTTTTGTATTTCACATTGCCAGAATTGTGCCAGAATTGCGTTTTCAAGCTTTCATGGTGAATTCGCCTTGTTAAGTTCGTGGTGTGCTTGTAGGAGGTAGCCACAACTTGCTAGGGGGGCCACCAGTAGTCTGGTGATTATTCTTATGTCTATTTTTGCAACTTCTAATTTAATTACTCTTTCTTATTTCCTGTACATGTATATTTTTATTTAGTTAATTAATTTGTTGTAGCTTAATTGTCTTGCTTTTCTTTTGCAGGTTAGATGATGATATGTGTTAGCATGTATTGATTTTGTAGATTAGGAATAGGATTGCAAGTCTATGTACTAACCATGTGTGCAATTAGAAGTCTCTCTCTCTTTATACTAACCCCATGTGCAAAGTAGATGTTAAATTATGCTTTCTTTTATAATTTTATAGTCAAGTTTAGAACAGATTTTTAATTAGAACAGAACATAGTTTTAATTTGGGTTTTCTTCTGACAAGGATTGATGGATGGATAGATTTAATTCCAGTTTTTAGTTACAACTTGTTTATTTCAATTTTATATAGATTTCATTTAATTAGTTGTTGGTTAATATAAATTGTTAATTTACTTTTGAATATCATTTTTAAATTTCTGTTTTTAATTATTTCTTTATTGTAGATTGAATGATTAGAGTAGACATAGTATAGTTTTCTTTTACACAATTTCCTTTCATAGATTAAAATGCAATTAAATTCCTTAGTTAAATAATGATGATCTCATTATGTTGTTGATGGTTTATACATGAATATTCAGGGTATTTAACATTACTTTTGTCATGGCTAAGTTTTCATTGGATTGTTTACTTCACACCTTTCATTTTGCCATTGAGATTAGTGTTGAGCTTATACCATTAGAATTGTCCTTTGTTGTCAAGTGTCATCGTGATATTATCCGTCAACACCGAAGGAATTCACACAACCACCAACATTATATTTGAATTGTCATAAGTTAAAAGAATAGTTTCCTGCTTTCATAGATATAATTTCTTGCTTTCATAGCTTAGGAAATAGTCTTATTTGCTGCTGTAGGATAGATAGACTTTTCTTTGATAGATTAGATAGTAGTTTGCTCAAGAATTAGTTGTTAGTCTTTCTTGATTTCAATAGAATAGATTTCCTTTCATGCATTAGAAATAGTTTTGCATTAGGCATTTAGTTCACTTGCCTCTTAGGCTAGATAGTTGTTCAATGAGAAGTTTTGCTTGCAGTAGTTAGTTGCCTTTGCTTACTTGTCTTTTGCTTTCATAGGATAGTTAGTTGCCTTTGCTTACTTTTCTTTTTCTTTAGTAGGTTAGTTAGGTGTCTTTGCTTATTTGTCTATTTGCTTTAATATGTTATATAGGTGTATTTTCTTACTTGTTTATTTATTTTCTTTCATAGGGTAGTTTCTCATTGAATGTAGGTTGGCAAGTTAAAATAGTTTTCTTTTGTCATTTGTTTATTATGCTTAGTAGTTTTCTTTTGCTTATTGTTAAACTAGTTTTCTTTACACAGAGTTTTCATTTGCTTTCTTAGGAACTATCCTTCGACCCTTGGCCCAAAAGTACTTAGATTACCTAGTTTCAAGTTGCTTAGTAGGGTTTGTTCATTAGATAGTTTTTCTTGAGTAGATGAGCCTTAGATAGTTACCTTCTGTTGGGCCTCAGAAATGTCCTATTTTGATCCACTTTTCCCTTCATTATTCCTTACATTTCATCGTCCCATTAACCGTCCATCATACCATTTCCATACATACATGTGGGTTTCTCCTTATTTATTTCCATTGTATGCATTTCAGTATTATAAGTGAATTTATGATTAAATCTTAGAAAAATGACATATTTTCATTATATATCAAGGTTGGATGAGTTTGATGATGTGTGCAGGCATATGTGAATATTTTAACAAAGTCAAATATTACCACCTAGCCTCAAATTCGAATTTCATCTTCAAGCTTTGAAGATTTGAAGAATATTTGGGACAATCATTCAAAGGAGAAGATCATGGAAATTTTGATAGGATATCTTATCCAAGATATGAGTGGAGGATTTGAAGGAATAAGTTGAGATAATAGTGGATCTGTAATTATGACACTCTTCAAGACTTTCATGTATATAAGAGAGTGTTATCTCTTCATGAAGGCAGGATGTAATGGATAATTTGGGAAGTGGGAGTTAGAGATGAGATATTAGACTTAGATCAGCTTGAAGTCTTAGAAGGGGATTCTTAGCTTTGTTATTCTTTCATGATTTGTCATTTTACTCTTGTAATATAATTTGAGATTGATATATTGTGTGAGCTCACATATGTCTTTTGTCGTTCAACTCTTCACATGTTGTACTTCTTTCCTAGATTAGTTTCATTTCAGCAATTTAGATTAGATTACTTCTACTTCAGCCCTGCATATATAGTGCATGTGCTTCGTAAGCCTACGAACCTCGGATTGACAAATTAAATAGTTGGGAAAATACTACAATGGAATTAAACGACAATATTTCCGCCTAACATTTTGGCGTCGTTGCCAGGGAAGCACGATGGATTGAGGTTTAGTTTGATTTCCTGCATGTGTTGGTAAGGGGTCATAGAAACTACTTGAGTGGAGACTCCTCATGTTCTCCCTACCAGCTCTAGAGTGTGAATTTCAATTTATGCAAATTTCATTTTCCGCAAGTGTGAATTTCAATTATAGCAAGTGTGTTTTCTGCAACTGTGAAGAGGTTTTCATGTGTTTCAGCAAGTATGATTTTCAGTTTTTTTATTTTTGATTTGGGTGTTGTAAGAACATTCTTTTTCAATATTTTTTAACAATGAGTGTCAGCTTGGAACTACTCACTCATATCTTCATGAAAGTCGGGATCTCCTCTTCTCTGAAAGAGGAGATCTTGACATCAATTAAAGACTCAAATACTCCTTTAGAAACGCACGAGGATTCAAGATACGAAGACTCCTATGCATTAGATGATGAACAAACATTCGAGAAGGAGATTGAGGAAGATGAAGAGGAGTTACAACAAGATCTGAGTGAGGAAAAATGTGCCTATGAAAGAATTATTGAGCAATGGTTACAGGTAAGCACTCGATTAGATAAATTTTATTTCTTAGTTAGTTTTTCGTTATAGCAACGAAATTCGTTTATTCATGTAAATTTATATCTTTCATTTGAAAAATTGCACATGAATATATTTTTGTTACTGTTGCATGCTTGGCTCCATTAGAAGTTTGACTATACGTAACTAATCTTTAAGTTTCAATTAGCATAGAGTAGGTAGGCTAACGAATAAAACAACGTTTTTGCTCTAATTTTTTTTAATAAGTATGCTCTCCTCCACGCTTCGAGCGATCACGAGGATCAGAAAATAGGGATGATTTGGATTTCAGGAATGGATGTTCTTGTAAACATACTTAACAGTAAACACAATAAAACCAAAACTTTTCTATGCTCAAACAATGAAATTTTTTTTACATGTTGTTACAACATGCTGATACAGCAAAATTTTTACATGTTGATACAGTGAAAATTTTACATGTTGTTACAGCATGCTGGTACAACAACAATTTTTGTTTTGTAACAGTGATTGAATAAATTTGCAGATCTGCAAACAATAAAAAAATAGTGGCGTTAGGATAAAATAAAACCAAACAAAAAAATATAATAATAAAAGGTCTACAACAACAGTTGAACAGCGCTGAAACATTGCAAAACCTGCAAACTTCTCACTAATTTGAGAATGTAGGGATGCCATTTTTTTTATAAAGTTATAACTGTGTTTGAAACTATATTTACCACCTGCTCTGGATTGTGCACTATCCATACTAATACCTGCAAAAAAACAAAAACAATACACTAAACATGACATGAGTATTAATAATATAATTCCCCAAACCTATTGTACTGAGAAAGACGATTGAATCCTTTTGCAGTCCGAGCTATCTCCAAAAATTTTGATTGAAGTTTCACTACCCACGCCACACCTGCAATAGCCATGCTCTAACACCTAGTCTCCGAATTATTTGGAAATTGTGTGTACACTTTCATTTAGCTCTTTGATTTTCTTATGGATCTTGATCCTGACCACCGAATCGGCTTTAATTACAAAACAAGAAAATTAATCTTTATCCTTGTGTATCCTCAAGTCGTGATCCATTCTTATGATTATCAATTTCAATTTCGATTGAGTGGTTGAAACAAACACTATTTTGGGCAAATCAAAACTAGAAATTTCAGATTGCTATCATCGTCATCCTCAGATGTTTGTTGTAACTCCTCAAATGCAAATCTCGGTAATAATTTTTTGGTGTATCGACTTCCTCCCTTCACAGCAGTAGTGAATCTTGCAAATCCATTTAGATTGTTCTAAAGTGTAGATGTTATCGGATTCTGAGAAAGCATCCAAATGGTGGGTTGATTCTTGCGCCAAACATGTGTCATGCATGCAGACAAGGTCGCACACATCCCAAGTCACCCCTGCTTGAAATATTATGGGAGTCATGGCGCCCCCTAATTATTTCTATTACCGAGGCATGATTCCCATTAAAATCGTGAAGGATAACAATTTGGTGTAATTGGTGATTGCCATTGCAAACTCGTAAGGTATACCATATTGATTGACGCATAGTGATTCACCTTTCGATCACACTCTCTTGTTTATGTGTAGAATTTATATAGAGGCTTAGTGTATACCATGACAAGAGCCAACTTGTTGAGGAGTTCTATCGCAACAGAGGAAAACTACTTGAATTTGAATTGCCCGAGGGCATTCCCGAGTCATGGCCAAAACTATTGGCTACCTTGAATATTGAAGAAAGTAAAAGTAAACATAGATTATCTTATTGAGCTTCATTAGTAAATCCTACCATGAATAATTATGGTTCTGGCAGGTGCAACATCTTGAAGTGATACATTATTGATTTTATCAAATAAAATTATCAATTTTTTTTGTTTGTTTGGATGGTTGTTTGCCACACATTTACTACAGGGTATGAGAACATTTCGGGATATTGGAATCTTCTCCCACAGGAATTTAATATGAACCATTGTGATGAGGATGATCTCATGTTTTTTTTTCCCTTTTTGATGATACGTAACCTCTGTCATTTGAATTTGGTGCAATCATAATATCTTGATGGCTTATTCGACTGGTAGTCCAACTAATGGATTTGGAAATTTTCTCCATCCTGAATTTTCCAACTAAGTTAGTTCGGAGTTACATCAGGATGTGTTGTATTAGGAGTTAAAAGTCCTCAATGATTAATAGGTTCAAAAAGAGAGCTTTAAGGGTAATTGCAGAACATTTTTCCATTGAAGAACCAGAGAGTATGAAAGAGATGTTTAAGAAGCTAGACATGAAAAACCATGGTACAATATCCTTTGAGGAACTCAAAGATGACGTTTGGATGATTGATAATTTGACAAAGACGCAACAATAGTTTATGCTAGCCTGGAACTCAGAAAATTTGTAGATCATATAGGCATTATGGTGGCCAGTACTTTAATGGACTTGGGATCTTTTTCATATTCTCATGCTTGGGGATATTGGGCATGCACGAGACTGTTTATGTAGTGGATAAAGCTGATCTATTGCTTGCTTTTGGTGTTAGCTTTCATGATAGAGTGACTGGTAAATTGGAGTCATTTGCAAGCTGTGCCAGCATTATTCATATTGTTATAGATCCCACCGAGATTGGAAAGAACAAGCAACCTCATATCTCTCTGTGTACAGATGTGCCACTTGCACTACACGAGCTAAAGTATTTAATGAAGAAAAGGGAAGACAGACTAGATTTTTCCACGCCACCATGCAATATGTTTGACTGATGGGTGATTCGCCCAATCTTACTACTGACAGAAGATGAATGATAATGTAGGTCAACTAACTCATACAATGCACAATTGTTGGGGAAGTTAATGACAACACTCTTGGATCCATCCTAAGTGCAATCCAAAATTCACCATCTTATTACCTGAATTTAGTTAGTAGGGGATGCATGGAAGTGTCATAACCAGGTTTCTTTTTCCTTGATGGCAGTTGCATAAGCAGCAGACATTCATCAATGACACCAACGTAGAAATGATTCACAGCATTACTACAGAAGAGATTTTTGATAGAACTTTCCACGTTGTAGCATAGGATTTATGGAACCAAATAAATGATGTTTTGGCGAATGCAAGAAGGACTAAGTTGAAGTTTATATTTGATAGAACTTCTTATGAATTTTTGTGCCGTGACCTTATTTATATTTCTAGAATAATGAAGTTTGCTTCATTTTTGCACCATGAATTTCTTTTATTTTCATTTTTTTTGCTGTAAAAAGAAAAAACAATAATAAAAAATAATAATAATAAAATCATACAAAAATATTTTCATTTGTTTTATAGAAAAACAATAAAAACATTTAAAAGCTCAGAAAATTTAAAATTGTAAATGTATATTCCTGAAAATAATACGAACGCATGATTTTACGCTTAAATGCTAATTTGTTTTCTTGAAGTAACTTTGACAGCAACCAATGACGAAACCAGCGCAGGCAACAGGTTCACACACACTTTATTTTCTTTTGCTCGCATTTGTACTTATCTCTTGCATTTTATGTTTTACGCTAATCTCACAGTTTTCATGCAGGATTTGTACTAAGCATTTTTAGGTTCAGAGATGCTCACATTTTGCTGTTGAAAGTGATTTTCAAGAATCAAAAAATTCTTCAAAAAACAAATGCTTTGCTAGACAGATTGAAGGAGTTGTTACTCAATAGAAACTTTTTGCGCATCCGAATGTTTGTTGATACACAACAACTTTTTGCGCATCTTGATGTTGCTGATACACATAAACGTTTTGCTCATTTTGATGTTTGTTGTTGCACAACAAATTTTTGCACATATTGATGTTTATTGTTACACAGCGACCATGATGCGATACCCATACTTCTGCATTTTTCCCAATTTCATGCTAAGACACTATCCCATTTCTCCTTCAAAGACGATTAATCATTCTGGTGTTGAAGCCCATCTTCCATTGAATTATCCCTCATGATTTCACAGGCCTATTTTTCTGAATCACATACACTCCTTTATCTTTTTCTGTTCATTTTTTCCTTTCCAGTTTTCCTTCTAAATAAAACAAAACCCCTTTCCATGATTACATTTCCTTTCCATAAACCCTGTTGCTACTAAGATCTTTACATCTATAGTCCTACCAATCTTTTTATAAAATCATGTTGACTGATGTGGGATTCCTTATGGCCCACCTTTCAATAGTCTCACCCCATCATCCTCGAAAAATTATCTGGGAAATAGACTAGAGTCCATTTTGATACCTAGAGGCTTGCATGCCTTAATGTAAATTTCTCTCGCTGACGATGATGGGAATACATCAATGTCCCTTGATCGTTAGAACTTGCAAGTGGCTCGACATCAGCACATCTATTCTTACTTCGCAAGATGTACTCGAGTACCTTGACACTCATTGACATCACTGGTGAGTTTGTCTCGCATTGGTTAATTACATTTATCAATGGCTAGTAATCCAATGATTTCTCTTCATGCTCGACATCGACACATTTATTCGCATGACTAGAATTGTACCATCGATTTGTAGCAGGTGAAGACAATACATTTTTTTTTTATGATCCCCTCAGTAGTTGCAGCAGTTTGATTTCCGATCTATGAGAGTACCACAGTTCCATATTCTCTGCCTTCCACATTTCTCATGATTCAGTAATAGCAGTTCAGATTCCTTCACTTCCCATGATCCAGTTACAGCAGCAGCAACATTAGCAGTTCCATTTTCCTGATCTTGCAGCAGTGACACCTTCCATCTTCCATCAGTCAAAGTAAAATATTCTTTTCTCTAGCAGTTACAGTAGTTGCAGCTACAACGCTAGTCACGTTTTCTTGATCCAGCAACCACAACAACTACATATTCTTTTGGGTAAGTGGAGGTATGTTCTTTTCTAAGCTTTAATCACACAATTCCTTATATGCCGACTTGAATATTTTGGAAATTTTCCTCGCCATGCTCTCTTTCCTTCCATGATCTACACTAAGTTGCATGAGGGCATGCAACCAATTCAGTTGGGGGGGGGGCTATATTCACTACTAGTATTCCATTTTTCCACTATTATCACTCCATTTTTCATCTCATTTACTATTTACCAAATTTTCTTTTCCAACGACACTTTGTTGCATCTCGATTGATATACATATTGGCATGATTCATAAAGCTAAAGAAAAGGCTTTCTTATACTCAATGATGCTCTCTTATGCACATTGATAGCTTATTATTTCTAGTGAGTACATGGATAAATTATTGCAGAAAGAAAATCAATAAGTGAAATGAATGTTGTTAACATAAGAACCAACATATTTTGTATTCATGGTTGTCACACAAGAACCAACCATAAGAAAATTTCACATGTTGTTACACATGTATTACATGATGTTACACATGTATTTTACATGCTACTACTCCTGTATGTCAAATCCTGGAAACAATCCTTATTAAAAAGACATCATCAATCAAAGCCATAGTTTAAATGCCAAAAGTTCTTCAGAAGATCCATGCATGGTTGCATGAGTACATGCAACAAGTTGAGTTGGGGGGTATTTTGGGCCTCAAAAATGTCCTATTTTCATCCACCTTTCCCTTCATTATTCCTTACATTTCATCATCACATTAACCGTCCATCATACCATTTCCATACATACATGTGGGTTTCTCTTTCTTATTTCCATTGTATTCATTTCAGTATTATAAGTGAATTTATAATTAAATCTTAGAAAAATGACATATTTTCATTATATATCAAGGTTAGATGAGTTTAATGATGTGTGCAGGCATATGTGAAGATTTCAACAAAGTCAAATATTACCACCTAGCCTCAAATTCGAATTTCATCTTCAAGCTTTGAAGATTTGAAGAATATTTGGGACAATCATTCAAAGGAGAAGATCATGGAGATTTTGATAGGATATCTTATCCAAGATATGAGTGGAGGATTTGAAGGAATAAGTTGAGAGAATAGTGGATCTGTAATTATGACACTCTTCAAGACTTTCATGTATATAAGAGAGTTCTCTCTCTTCATGAAGGCAAGATGTAATGGATAATTTGGGAAGTGGGAGTTAGAGATGAGAGATTAGACTTAGATCAGCTTGAAGTCTTAGAAGGGGATTCTTAGCTTTGTTATTCTTTCATGCTTTGTCATTTGACTCTTGTAATATAATTTGAGATTGATATATTTTGTCGCATATGTATTTTGTCATTCAACTCTTCACATGTTGTATTGCTTTCCTAGATTAGTTTCATTTCATAATTTAGATTAGATTACTTCTACTTTAGTCCTGCATATATAGTGTGTGTGTTTCATAAGACTACGAACTTTGGATTGACAAATTAAATAGTTGGGAAAATACTACAATGGAATTAAACTACAATATTTCCGCCTAACACCTTCCGTAGTTAGACTATACTCCTACCAACCCTTCTACCTTTGGCATATATTTTTCTACAACTCTAAGTTTACTTACCCCGGGTTGACAATTTAATTAAGGGTTTTTATTGTGTTTTTAGCGCATATATAACACCCATCACACACGAAGGTGGCTGATTGAATGCTTCTTTCCACACCATATTTCAATTGGAGTCATAGAAGGAATATCTCAAGTTTATATGTAACACACTCGATCCCCTAATTATCACTTAGGCTAGTGGGATGTTCGGTTTTCCTCTCTTTCCTCAACATTAGTACTCATATTCATCAATTGTTTAAGACAAGACTTCTCTTATCACAACACATGCTATGTTAACTCTTACAAATTTACAACGAAATCCCTCAATATATTTTGTTAAGGTATCCAGGGATCTAGACACCCTCAATCAGATGGTCATAATTAATTCTTTCCATCATATCAATGATCTGTAGCTATTAGGACTCACCCCATTGGAATACCCAATTTACTAAGGTAGACATCCTATCTGACGACATTATTCTGACGGATCATTTATAGGGATCCAATGATCCTCAGACTTGAGAATTCAATGATTCTAATTACATCATTACCTCTACATGCTCGATGATTACTCTCCACTTCAATTCCCATTCTCCATGCTAATGAATGTGACCTACGAAAAATATATGGTTGATATTAAATCCAACCCATGCATCGATTAAAGGTCCACCTCCATTCTCAGAGTCCCTCCCAATCAGAGTGTCTCCACTCTAGTATCACGGACCACTATGATCGACACACTTCAACCACACACACTCTGATGGATCAAATGATCCATGTCCATTTCATCTAACGGATATCATGTACTCTGGGTTTACAACTATTTTCCAATTAAGTTCATGAAACCTCCTCCTCAAAGAAATTCACACAAGATCCGATGGTTGAGATCCCACATATCATATCTCAACATTCTTTCCGAAAAACTCATGACTTGCCTCAAAGGTCCAGGATTCACCGATACACCTCTCTAATAGAGCAACGACTATCGTTGACTCATATCTCTCCTCGTTGAAGTCCCAACACAACCTTGCACTGGGCCATTTCGAAAACTGTGTCCTCTGATCGACGATCTGGATCTTCTAGCTATGTCAATCCAATGTCTATGACTCCTTTTGGCTTAAAACATTGGTTTTCTTCATGGTATTAGTTTGAATCATGAATTCAACAATTTAGGGTTCCTTCTATGTATTTTATAAGATTCTATCAAACTCTTAAGAGCTCAAAAATTCACTCTTAAACCCAATAAGGCATTTCATTTGGAACTTGGATGAAGGTTTTCATGTCTAGCAAGATTTCCATCTAAGA
>SNQJ01S0090507.1:61592-73904 GCA_010110895.2 Picea sitchensis | reverse complement strand
GAGGAATATTATGATAAATCATAATGGATCAACAAGAAGGAATGTCCTCTAACAAAGCACCATTGTTCAAAGGAAATGATTCTTCATTTTGGAGTATAAGGATGAAAAGTTATTTGATGGCCCTTGGTTGTGATGTTTGGATATCTGTGGTAAATGGTTACACTGCACCAACTACTGCACCTTCACAAGTTGTTGCAAAAAAACTCTACAATTATAATTCAAGGGTTGTTAATGCAATTTTGGGTGGATTAGCAAACTCTATATTTGTAAAAGTGATGCATTGTAAATCAACAAAAGAAATTTGGGACAAACTTAAAATCATTTGTGAAGGATATGGTAAAGTTAAGCAAGAAAAACTTCAAACATATAGAGGGTAGTTTCATAATATGAATACAAAAGAGGAAGAAAACCTTGCAGAATATCTTCAAAGAGTGGATGAAATTGTCAATTCAATCAGAGAACTGGGAGAAGAGTTAAAAGACAAAATTATTGTCCAAAAGGTGTTGATATCATTACCAATGAGATATGATTCTAAGGTATATACCTTGGAATATCGAGAATACCTTGACAAACTTACACTGAATGAACTTCATGGGATTCTTAAGCCTATGAAATGAGAACGAGGCAAGAAGGGGCATCAAAAGGGGAAACAACCTTTAAAGCATAAAAATCATCCAAGAACCATGATCATGTGCCAAATGAAAATCAATCAGACATATCAAATGAACAAGAAGCTAACTTTATAAGGAAACTCAAGAAACGGTCTGGGAAATACAAAGGGAAGTTACCTCTCAAATTTTTCAACTGTGGAAAAATTGGGCATTTCACCTCCAAATGTCCCTATCCCAAATAGGAGGATAGTGATGATGAAAAAACATATATCCATAAAGAAATTAAAAAGGACAAAACTGGAAATAAGAAGAAATTATACAAGCGAAAGAAAAACTTTTACTCCAAAGAATACATTAGTTCATCTGACATGAGTAAAGATGACGAGACATAACTTATACTTATTGGAATATAAAATCAAATTAATACTACTAAGGTTAATATTGGAAATGAAGAAAACTCTGAAGTTGAAGGACAAGTAGACCTTGAAGAATAACTTATTAGTGCTCTCGAAGAAATCAGAAAATATAAAAAGAAGAAAAAAGAATTAAAAGAACACCTATTAGAGTATGAAGAAAAGAAAAAATCAAGAGAAAAGGAAGTTTAAAAAACCATCAAGAAATCAGAAGAATCATTAATGATTTAAAAATCCAACTCCAAGAAGATAAAAGAATTGAACTGGTCATAAGTAAACAACTCAATGAAAAATAACAAGGTTGTGAAAAGCTAGAGGCTAAAATTATGTTTCTAAAAAGGGAACTTGAGAAAGGAATCAACCAATCGAGATTTGAAAATAACTCAAAAATATTGGATGATATTCTTAATAGTCAAATATCATCAAGCAATAAGACAGGACTGGGTTTTGATCAAAATAAATCTAGTAAAGGATCAAACTCTACATCACAGGAAATTGATAAAAATCCAAAACATTATGCAGTTTCCCTTTAGATCTCTTTCAAAAAGGAAGAGAGAAAAATAAATATTGATCATAATCAATATAAATATGATCTCCCTTCAAAATAAAATGAATACAGAAGGAATAAAATAAATAACTACAAGAAGAACTCCCCCAAAAAGGTATCAACATCTCTTTCTTGGCTATTATTTTTCTTGGAATAATTTTGGTCATAAAGCATTAGATTGTAAAGCTTATTGAAAGAACAATAATAGAAGTACTCAATGACATATATATAAGAACATCAAGAATAATAGTAATCAAATAAATAGAAACTATAATTATTTTTTCCCATTACAAGATTACAATATTGAGTGCTACATATGCAACAATTTTGGTCATAAAGCTAGTGATTGTAGACTGCCAAAATATTCAATGAAAAAAAAATATGTCCAACATTAAATAAAGAAATTATAAGAAAGTATGGAAGGAAAATCAAATGGAAGAAAAGGAAACAGAGTGTAAGGTAACCTTATATGCTAAAATTAAAAGAAGTCAATGGTATGTTGACAGTGGATGCTCAAAGCATATGATAGGAGATCAAGACAAATTCCTCATCTTGAAAAGGAAATAAAAAGGAAGGGTTAATTTTGGAGACGATGTCTCCACCAAGATACTTGGAAAGGGTACAGTCAGTCTGGGAAATAATAGAGATAAAGTAGAAAATGTGTTAGTAATTGAAAATTTAAAGCTTAATCTCCTCGGTGTGAGCCAAACATGTGATCAAGAACACATACTCATATTTTACTCTATAAAATGTGAAATTAGAAAAGAAGACTCAAGAAAATTAGTTGTTGTTTCACCAAGGACACCAAGAGATGTATATATCTTAAACATAGAACAATGTACACAACAGTGTACATACTTAATAGAGCAGTGTATACAATATTGTACATACTTAACATAGCATATATTAGAATTAACTATGACAAGACACCATACGAGTTGTGGTTTGGCAGACCAGCATCATTCAAACACTTTAGAGTCTTTGGGAGCAAATGTTATATTAAGAGAGATGATGATAACCTAGGAAAATTTGATTCCAAATCACATGAAGGCATATTTCTTAGTTACTAATCCAACAAAAAGGCCTACAAATGCTATAACCTGAGGCTGCACAATATTGTCTAAAGTGAAAATGTAAAAGTGGATGATCTAAAAACAAGAAGAATCAAATCTCAAGATAATTTACTATTTGATGAAAGGAGAAGAAATTATGACGATGAAGAAGAAATTGAAGAAATACAAGAGGATGAATCAAAAAGTGAAGAAGAAAAGGAAGAGGAAGAATCATCGAGACAAGATTCATACCATCAAGGAGAGTACAAAGAAATCATCTTGAAAGTCATATCATAGGCAACAAAAGTGTTGGAGTTGAAACGAGAAGAAAACTAACATATGAATCAAAACAAGTAATGTTCTCCCTAATAGAACACAAAACATTTGTAGATGCCAACAAAGATGAAGATTGGATCGAATCGATGGATGAAGAGCTTGATCAAATAGAGAAAAATCAGACCTGATAGCTTGTCCCAGGACCAAAAGATAAAAATGTGGTAGGGATCAAATGGATTTTTAAAAATAAAGTTAATGAAGATGGTCAAGTTATAAGGAATAAATCAATATTGGTGTGCAAAGGATATGCTCAAGTAGAAGGGATTGACTTTGAGGAAATATTTTTCCCAATAGCCAGATTAGAAGCTATCATAATGTTCTTGGCATTTGCATGCTTTAAAAACTTAAAAATATATCAAATGGATGTCAAATCAACATTCTTAAATTGAAATTTAAAGGAAGAAGTTTATATAGAACAAACTGAAGGATTTATGTTATCAGAGAATCAAGACTATGTTTGTAAATTAAATAAAGCATTGTATAGTCTCAAACAAGCTCCCAGAGCATGGTTTTCAAGACTTGATAATCATCTACAACAACAAGGATACAAAAGAAGAGCTAGTGAAAACAATCTTTACACTAAAATTGAAAATCAGAATATGATTATTGTTGTAGTGTATGTGGATGATATCATCTTCGGAAGTAATTTAAACCCTCTAAGCAAGAGACTTGCTACAAAAATGCAAAAAAGAATTTTAAATGTTGATGATTGGTGAACTGAAATTCTTCTTGGGATCACAAGTATCACAATCAGACAAAGGAATATTCATATCTCAGACCAAATACATTAAATAAATGTTGAAGAAATTTCAAATGGAAGATTGCAAAACTATGAGCACTCCTATGATTACAGGATACAAACTAAGCAAAGATGATGAATCGCTAGAATTAAACCAAACCATGTATAGATCAATGATTAGTATCATATTATATGCAACAACAAGAAGACCAAATATCATGCAAGTTGTAGGATTAGTGGTCAGATTTCAATATGCACCTAAAGAAACTCATATGAAGGGAATTAAAAGGATTTTCAGATATCTCAAAGGCACCTTGGATTTTTTATTATGGTATCCAAAAGCAGAAGACTTCACATTAACTACATATACTGATGCAGATTGGGAAGGAAGAATTGATGGCAGAAAGAGCACTAGTGGAGGAGCATTCTTCCTAGGAAAATGTCTTGTGTCATGGCTAAGTAAAACGAAACCCTCCATATCATTGTCTACAATAGAAGTTGAATATATTGTTGTTGCATCCTACTTCACTCAAGAAATTTGGATGAAACAAACTTTAGAATACTTACAAGTAAAATATGATCATCCAATTCTTCTTAATTGTGACAATACCAATGCTATAAACCTTCCAGAAAATCCTTTCTTCCACTAAAAAACCAAACATATCCCAATTAAATTTATTTTGTTAAGGGAACGGGTTTCTCTAAAAATTGTTAAAGTGGAATATGTGGATACTAAAAAACATATTGCAGATATATTCACAAAACATCTTCCCATAAGTACTTATGAAAACCTTAGACATAAATAGGGGGTAATCTCCATATCTAATTAAATTGCACAAGCTTCATCAAAAAAAGAGTACATGGACAGGGGGAGCATAACCTCAAAAGGAGAAAATAAATGTCCCTTCTACCATTGTTGTCAAAGGGGGAGAATAAACATTAAAACTCAATTAAATATTAAAAATAAGGAGTTTTTATTTTCTTTCCATCAATGCCAAAGGGGGAGAATGTTGGACATGGTGTTATGGTTTTGGCATTGATGTCATGTTATGGTGTTGGCATTGATATCAAAAAAGGTCATTATGGTCAATGTTGGACATGATGTTATGGAATTCGCAATAATGTAAAAAATGGTCAATGTGGATAAAAATCATGTGTGAGCTTGATGCATTCATACTAATGTCCCAAAAAAATTCTATGGAATGTGTTATTGGCATCCATTCATAGAAGATACAATTGAACAAATAAAGAGGTGAGGTTGTTGTTCACTCCATGAAGGAAATTGAATAGATAAAGAGGTGAGGTTGTTGTTCACTCCATGAAGGTATCGTTGAAAACCTTTACTAAGGAACCTAAAAAAGAAGTTACTAAGTTCTAAATACAAAGGGAAAAGATCAAAATATGGTGCTCAATGAAATGCAGTGGGTGACAAGGGTCTGGTATGAAAGCCTCTATTAGACATCTTGGAACTTCAATGATCCAACAAATACAACATGTATGTAGTGTCTACAGAGGAATAGCCTTAACCTTGATACAAGGTTTGAGCAGATGAAGGTTGAAATCATTTTCGTTTTTGTAAGAATTGATGCTCTGATCGTCTTCATAGGTGTGAGAAAAATGCAAGGAATTGTCAGGAGACTCACTGTGATCGTTAGATCACTATACCTAGCCACAAGAATCATCAAATATAGAAATCAATGTTAATCGTTGGATCATAATGGAAGCATGATCGAACAGTTCTAATGTAATTCACATTTCAAAACACATGAAAGTTTTTTTTTTTTTTGTTAATGTCTAGAGGAATCAGCAACTAGTTGGGCACGTGCTCGCGTTACACATGGTCATGTTATCCAACTGCTACCATTATAACCTCCATGTGTGCCCACGAGTCCCCATACACGACACACATTGTAAGTCGGGGGGAGTTGAACTCGAAACCTCATGGAACTTCATTTTCACGGCACTTGCCAATTGAGCTGCCCCCCGGGGGCATAAAACACATGAAAGTTAATAGAAGAGGGCGGACACGAAAATAATATTATGCTAAATTTAACTTGCCATGTGTTAGCTTTATGTTTTATCGCGTTTTGGATTGGGAATATTTTGAATCCATTTTTTCAAATGCAAAATTCATGTGGACCATCCACTCAATGGTTGATTAAATTTGAACCATTGATTTTTATTTTTTTTATGTGTGGAGGAATCAGCAACTAGATGGGCACGTGCTCACGTTACACGTGGCCGTGTTATCCAACTGCTACCACTATAACCTCCAGGTGTGCCCACGAGGCCCCATACAAGGCACACATTGTAAGTCGGGGGGAGTTGAACTCAAAACCTCATGGAACTTCATTTTCACGGCACTTGCCAATTGAGCTGCCCCCCGGGGGCTCATTGATTTGTTTAAATGCCAAGATAAACATTGCATGCATTCTCTCTTGGTCATAGGCCAAAGTCATATGGAGTATGGAAAAGGGGGGCACAAGTTAGCTCATATCCACCATTTCGTTACAAGTAATGCACCGGAGAGCTAATAAAATCTTGAATCTAATATTTTGAAAGGATTTAGGACGCAATGGAAGTGTGGGTTTCTATTCTGCATATTTGATTAGGTAATTATGACGACCAAACAAAGAATTGAAAGTCATTTTCGAATTGGAGCTTAGAGCAGTTTTCATGCATAATGCTCTTGATGCAAATTCCATAGAACATCAAGCAGAACAAATTTCGCACCATTTTGCATCATTTGAATAAAGTATGTTACTGTTGAAAGGAAAACATCCCATGGAATTTGATTCACCTACTAGTGCCAATTGAGAATATGATTCTTAATATAATTCTTCATTAAAGATATTTTGAAGAGGGGCCAAGGTCACCCGATTACTTAAAGATGATAATAGAGAAAGAATTTTTTTCTTAAAACAACATTATTGTTATGAAGAGGCAAATTGATTCACTGTTCTTTTACAAAGAGACACAATGATTCAATGTCATACACCTTTTGGAATACTTAAACAAAAAAATATGGTGAAGAAGAAGGGGGACTCAATGAGTGAATTAGAAGACCAAAACAGAGGCAGAGTCCAAGGAAGAATTTGAAATGTGAAACATACACATGAATTGAGGGTGGAAAGGAGGAGCAAGGGAGGATTGAATTCCTCTATAGGTTGGATATTGAACAACAAGAAGTTGCAGCTTCCTCAATTTGGTGCTTGAAAATAGAGGATTGGAGTCCTCTATAGGTTGGAGCCTGAACAACATGGGATTGCAGCTTCCTCAATTTGGATCTTCAAAACAAGGGATTGGTGTCTCCTTGAGTAGGTGCTAAAAAAGAAAGGAGATTGGTGTCTCCTGCAAGTTGTAGCTTGTAAAATAAATATAAATTTTATGATTGTTACATTTAAAATTATGTGTATTGTAATTTCTTGTTGATCAATTTATATGATTAATAATTTTAATAATGAAATAATTAATTAAAATTTTGAAAAAGAAGCAATATTGATTCACCCCCCTCTTAGTATTGAACAACATTTCAACAAAACCCTCCAACGAAAATAAACTTACCTTTCTTCAAATAATGAACATAGAACCGATATGGCCAAAATTCCATAATATTACCTGACTATGTTAATTGAGCAATAGACAAAAAATTGGCACTAAGTTTTGGCACATGATAAACATCGACAACTTTCCCATGTAGACATGCAACATCACCCTAACCAACAATATCTAGATAAAAATCATTACGAATATAAATCTTCCTCAACTTGGCTTAATCCAAGGACGTGAACAAGGAAGCATCATTATCCATGTGATGAGTGCACCCATAGTCGACTACCCATTTGTTCCATGTAGAATGAGACAAAAAGGTGTGATAAGTTTCGACTTGGAAGGTCAAACTATCAACGGGTCGATGTATAGCGTACATCTCCCCTTCAAGGTGTTTAACCTTCTCCTCTAAATATTCTCTCTTCTTATAGCAGACTTTCTCCACATGTCTAGTATTTCCACAGTACTAACAAGTCTTCTTCTTTTAAATTCACTAGGGTGCATCTATCTATCCCTTATATTTCTAGTGATGGCATCTAGGTCTCTGTGTAGAGGTATCAAATCGTACTCTTTCCTTGTGATCCAACTTTCTCTTTCACTTGAGCAAGTGGGCTTGAATTTTACCACCAATGTTTCCTTCTTCAAGCAGTATGTGTTGATCAGTTATCAAAAGGCCACATAAATCTTCAAAGGTGTAGTCCTTACCATATTCCTTGTGTGTCTTCCAATTGGTGTGGAAAAACATCATGAACACGTCAAACAATGTTCTCAAATTCATCAATACCATCTCAATGAGTTTCCCATCCTTCTTTTGATAATTCTTTCCACATTCACCCAATTTCTACTGGATTTATTTGACATGTGCCAAACAGTCCTCTATTATATCAAAAGAATGAGGATCGAGAGAGATCCCTCTTTCTCCAAATGCATGATGTGGCTCTCATCGATTCTGTCAAACAACGACTTCAGTTTCTTCCACACTTGATGAGGGTATTCGATTCCACTGAGGTGAAATTGAATTTCCCATGAGATATAGGTCATAATGATCCCCACAACCTCATCCTTCTTTCCATCAAAAACAAAATTTTCTTGATCATCTATGAGATATAGAATAACAATTTTTGTATACTTCCATAGTCCTTTACTCTTCAGTTGGGTTTCCATGTCTGGTGCCCACTGCCCATACTACATAATTAGATCCATTCTGAAAAACATGATCAATCTTCAAATCCATCTTCAATATCTAGACAAAAAAATTTATTTCAATAAGTTCCAATCAGTAAACCATTGGCCCGAAGTCAATCACACAACGAATCTAAATCAACAAGGTTTGCAAATAACAATCGATGTTTCAAACCATAATATCTAATACCATGTCGAGGAAAGGGGTGGATCTTGTAATGAAATAGACAGACAATTATGCATATAATAAAAAAGGGAATAAAAATTTTGAACACGAAGGTGGTTTCTAAAGACACCATTATAGCTCCTTGGATGGGGTTTCATCAAAAACATAGTGCCCACTGCCCTAGAAGGGGTACACTTGGCGCCCTCTACCCATGTTCCTCTCCACCTCCACAACACCACCGACTATTTATGAAGGAAGTTAAGTCACGAAAGTTCATTCTCCGGGTGAAGTACCTGCACCATCTCCTCCACACAGGCGACGTTAAGACAATGAAATTGTACTCTAGCAGGTCTCATCATGTGGGGAGGTTCCTCCGGCGTTATCTCTTGGTGATGGGTTATCCCATTCATTCTTACCTTTCGGCTCCTGCACTTCTAAGCTTCTACCCTGGCTTACAACCCCTTTTCCATTGTGTCCCGCTGAATTTTATTGCCCATCCTCTCCTCTTCATCCTCCAGATGCCAAAGCAAAGAGGAAAATTGAAGAGAGGGTCCGACTAGTATAATTTTCAGGGGCATGGTCATCGCCATAAGCCAGACCTGCAATCTCCCTCCGCTCACTCATCCACCTTGGACCTTCCTCCTCTGTCCTCCCCATGGGCGTGCAGGGTCGAATGGTTTGAAAATTTGGGCAATTCACTTGGTTACGCACCTTAACTCAATGAGGAAGCGCCTTCAACCCAACTTCCACCTTCCCACCTGCCCACTCTGACTTCTCCTCCTAATCACTCTACCTCCTCCCATGATTCTCCTGCCTCTTCGCCTCCACCTTCACCTCCGCATCCACCTTCACCTTCGCCTCCACCTCAAACTCCATGTGCACACTGTGATGAACACTTGGAGATTCAGAGTGCAATTGAAATCATTCAGTACCTAGTATTCGAGGTTCAACGCAACTTGGCGTATTTATTGTTCAAATACGAGTTGCAGGAACGACACGAGGAGAAGCTTGAGGTGTTGATTTCTTCCCTACTTCGCATGACTCTAGATATAGGGATAATGGCCCCGTCTATGGCACAAATGACAAATGCGTAAGGGAATCAGACCCAATTGGACCCAGGTTCAAAATGATGACTGGTATCTTAGGTTCAAAAACTAGTTTTCTGCCAATGGTGTCCTAGTTTTACTCTTTTGTTTTATCCCTACGTAGCTTAACTATTTCCAAGCATATAGGATATTGTAGTCACTTAGTTTTCAAACTGTTTCATGGATTGACAGATGGTTGCATTGGTTTCCCACTTGGGCGATGCAACCACCTCATTACATGTTTAAGTCGACAATTGTATATTTTTTTATTGTGCGAGGTCCTTTTAATAAAATCTCTAACTTACAAAAAATAATACACCATTACAACACTTAAGAAAAGTGCATTTTGTTCAGAACATCACAATGCATATTCAACCTTGATATCTCCATATAATATCACTTTGATCGCTTAATGATAATGACCCAAGGGGTTTGCTATTAATAGCTTCAAGATCTAACCAACTTCCATGAAATTGGGAAGATCTTGTCCACATATAATTGTCAGTTGTTATATTTGACTTAGTCAAATACGTGTAGTCGATTTGGCTCGATAAGGATGCTCAAATCGATTGTCCATGCGTCAAACTCATAGTCGATTGTTGGGCTAGTCAATCCATTGCCTGTCTATCTTCGATTGTTGGTAGACTGTCTGACCGATAGAAATGTCGACTACTTGATTGACTAATGTAGAGATCTGGTCAATTTCCCAACCGACTATATCCAGATGTAGGTTGATCTCCCAATCGACTGAATCCAGGAGAAGTGAGATGAACCATCAATGCTTGATGTTTCAATAAATAGATAACCCATGAGACTAAGGTAGTAAGTGGGTAGATACAGTTCCATTGACTCTTAGGGAATCATGATCCATTTTCCAAGCTTCTTTTGCTAGAGAATCAACTTCGCCATTTTGTTGATGGTAGACATAGAAATAATTAACCGAAAGAAATTTTTTCTCCTCATCTTCAATTCTTTGATATATGCGCTAGAGGGTTGGATGGGATCATTTGTTGAGATGGATAAGGCCCTCAATAATCAATTTTGATTCTCCTATGACAATGATTCCCTGATTTGTATATGTCATGATAAAAGTGATCCCCATATACACAGCTAAAGCTTTCGCCTAGTTGTTTAAAGTAAATTTGAGACCCCAAGTGAAATATATAATCTGGTTTTCATCGAGGTCATATATGACTCCCACACCTGCTACCCCTAAGTCTATAAGGTCTAAATTAACTAACAATATCTAAAGTAGTATGACAATTTACAAAGTCACATTCTATATATATTACCTTGGTATACGTTGGAAAATATATTTAAATATATAAATTTTGTAATCCTTTTATACATAACATAATGACATCTTAAGGTAAATATATTTTTGTGAAAGAATTATGATTAAAGGATTAAAGACGTATCTCTGGTTTACTAAATTACCCACAATTTGAGAATTATGTTTTAAGAATTAAAGACTTGTCTTAATCAATAACTAATTTACTAATTTGCTCACAATATAAGAATTATGTTTTAAAAATTAATACCTTATCTTAATTAATAATTAATTACTCACATTTCAAAACTATGATATAAAGATGAAAAACTTATCTCAGATAATAACTAATTTACTCACAATCCAAGAATTATGTTGAAGAATTAAAGACTTATCTTAATTAATAACTAATTTACTAAATTAATCACATTTTAAAACCATGTTGTAAATAATGACATAATTATTCATATAATGACATAATTACGGGAGTTCGGGACCCACAAATAAACACCTAAATTGAAGTTGAGGCTCATGTTGAATGTTAAAACTAAACAGAACATACAGGACTCGTTGGACGCTGACTTGAGTAGGGCCAGAAAATTATTTGGAAGGTTGCCTAGAGTCTAAAACACTTATATGACACTTATAATATCTCTCTGTGGTTTTGAATGGGAATAATATTTCTCTGTGGTTTTGAACGGAAATAATATTTCTCCGCGATTTTGAACGAGAATACTACTTCTCTGCAGTTTTGAAATTAATATTTCTCCACGGTTTGGAACAGGCATACTAGATCTCTGCGGTTTTGAAATTATATCTCTGCGGATACTTTTTTTTTTTTAAAGGAGATATTTTATTTCTAAGATTATATATCTAGGGTTTTGAACAAGAATACTACTTCTTTGTTTATTTATTTTTTAGGAGATATTTATTTCTAAGATTATATATCTAGGGTTTTGAACGGGAATAATCTCTGTAGTTTTACCTTTTTTACCCAGAATAATCTTTGTAGTTTTTTCCTTTTTTACCCAGAATAATCTCTGTAGTTTCTATGGACTTCTCTATCGTCTTCAGAAATTATTTTTTGGCTTCTTCAAAGGGTTGAGCATTTGGACATCTAAAATGAGGTGAGTCACTTTTTACTTTGATTCAATTTTAATTTTACGTAAAGAGATTTAAATATATATTTTATTTTTATTTTATTTTAAGTTTCAGAAGTAAAAGTTTATTTGAGAGATAAAGCCAATCCATAATAATAATTGTTACATCGTTTTTCTCTTCTTTTCAATATGATCACTCCACCACCTATTCCAAAAACTCACCCTAACAAGGGGAGGCCCCCCAAAATCACCCTAGAGATCC
>SNQJ01S0090507.1:41099-59836 GCA_010110895.2 Picea sitchensis | reverse complement strand
AAGGAAATACGCCCTATCCTATCCTCCTCGTAGAAATAAGCCTCTCCCCCATTGAGAGCATGGCTATGACTAGATACCTAATGTATAAGAATAAGTTAAACAACATGGAAGAAAAGAGGCTACCTAAAATTGCTTCCAAATCAAGTCATAACCACCATCGACTCAAGTGAGGATGGCATAAAGACGCCCGGTCTTGGCTGAACTATTGGGGAATAATGGAAAAAGCCATTTTGCAGAATAAAGATACTATTAAAAAAAACGTCGAATCAAAATTTAAGGAAAAAATGTGGTGTGATAAAGAGTTAGAGGAAATAATAAAATTAAGGTATTATAAAGATGTAATCAACCCTAATCTAGAATATCAAAATTATCTATCTATTTTTCCAAGTGTAAAGAAAAAAATAAGCATTGCTAAGATCAGAGCAAATTCTCACAAGATCCATAGTGAAACTAGGCGTTGGTCAATTCCTAAAATCCCATGGGATGAAAGAGTGTGTCACCTTTGTGACACTAAGAAGGTTGAATATGAAAAGCACTTTCTCTTAGATTGTCTATCCTATACCCATATTAGATCTCATTTTCAAAATATTGATCACACTACCAACCTTCCTAACCTCTTAACTCAACAATAGTATGGTGATCTTGGAAATATTCTCTTAATGCTTTTCGAGCACAGAAACAAAATTCTAAAGAATCACAAGTAATCACTTACCCTCTTAATGTTTGATAATCCAATTAGGTCTTAGTGGACATTAATCATCATCATCATCATCTAAAACACTTGTATGACATGACATTGGCGTGGAGAAATGATGTATTAATGTTAAACCTTGAACCAAGTAAAGCTTGCAATAAAATTATAAATTTATTGACCAATCAAATATTAAATAAACATTTTTTTATTATATAAAAAATAATTTGTTTGATTTCGTAAGTTAAACATTACACATAGATTTTTGAAGTAAAAACAAAACTACTAACAAAGTCAACTCAAAATGAACATTATATACTGTTGGAGGCTGTATAATAACTTATTTATTCAAAATCAATAACCATTATACAATCCATATGTTTACGATCAAATTTTCATAAACTAATGTTATAATATACATATTGAATTAAAACCATTATA
This sequence comes from Picea sitchensis, assembly GCA_010110895.2. Lineage (NCBI taxonomy): Eukaryota > Viridiplantae > Streptophyta > Pinopsida > Pinales > Pinaceae > Picea > Picea sitchensis. The sequence continues at coordinate 58,704 of SNQJ01S0090507.1, read as the reverse complement.
ATAATATAACTATGTAAGTGTATAGACTAAAAAGGTTTACGCCTGTACTATTGGGTTAAATTTCAAAATTTATATGAAGTTTTTCACAAGACAACGTGTAACTGTCACATTGGTGGAACTCAACACGTGTATTTTTAAAATTTATTCTGGAATCATCACTCTCTTATTAGTCCCTTCCATGGGACTATAGCAATGAGTTTGCTTTTAATGTGACATTAATTTGCTTTTTACCATAAATTTGTGTATGCATTGTAATGTTTAACATAGGAAAACAAATATATATTTTTGGATATAATAAAAATATTTGTGGTTCTCATTTCTAATTGGTTGATAGAATTGAAGTGTTATTGCTCCCTTCAAGTCTTTCAATATGTAGAATTAATTACATAATCAATGAATTTCACCAATCACCACTTCTAAATACAAAAAGTTGTACTGTGTATTTATTATTATATTTATTATCTAATATATTATGTATTATTATATTTATTATCTAATATATTAAATTTAGATTATATTTATTATGTAGTATAATAAATATTATATAAAAATATATATTATTAAATTTGAAATGTTTATTTTCAAAAAGAAAAATTGAATATTTTTAAAATGCAATTTGCATTTGACTAGCTTAACTTAATTGGAAGGAAAGTTAGGTTAATCCCAAAACTATACAACATCCACATTAAAGTAAGTGTCATGGAGCAGCACATCTTCCTCCATTCCTTGTGAGTCTAGGTCGTCTTTCTGAGGGTATAGTTATCAGTGTTAATTTTTTTCATTTAAAAACCTTACAAATTGATTTCTTTTAAGACTATGAAACTAGCCCCTAGTTAACATATTGTTCATGTTTCATAGTAATCATCATCATCAATAATTATAGGGTGTCAACTATCATCTCAATTTCAAAATCTACTTGGCAAGGACTAAGCTACCATGCAACCCTTGTCTTAAGGTAGTTGCAGCTTTGTTGATTTTATTTTTGGCTTTCGTATATGTGTCCACTTCGCCAAAGCTTGTTGATTGTTTCTTTGACCCACCGGTTTTACCTCCCTACCAATTCCTGTGGTTACTCTTCTTCCCCAAGGTCTCCAAAGTTGCAATGGGGTTGTATAGAGAATACCTATAGCAGAAGAATTGAATATGGAATCTCACAAGTTTTAGAAGATCCTGACTTCTTAATCATCTTTAAGTTTCTAACTCTCAATAATAATGATCAATGTTCATATTGTCATTACGACAACCATCCAACAATAGGGTGCATAAAAAAATAGTGGCACTTTCATCCCAAGACCCTCTTTTTATAGTGTTTGAGACTTAAGCCACATGTCCACCTATGCAAAATTACAAATTAATAAAATGTCTTAAGTTTTAATATTCATCTTTGCATGTGTCACTCACATGCACTAGTGCACATATAATTACCATTAAAAATTATAAATACATATTTTTTCTCACCCAACATTTCTTAACTCCTAGATATTTCCTATCTTTTCTTCAAGATTTCTCAGTTTTTTTATTTACTTTTAAATTTTCTTCTAGATGTTTCCTAGACTTTCTTCAAGGTTCCTCAACTTTTCTTGACTCCTAGCTATGTTTCCTAGATTTTCTTTTTACTACTTTCTTTACTTAACTATATACTACATTTTTTCTAGCTTATAATCAATTGACTTAGTATTTTCATTCCTAGATATTCTCCATGAATTATGAGTTTCCTTATTAATTAATTGATTTAAAACAATTGAAATTAGCAACAAAGTTGCTTATACCTGCCTCTTAGAGATTTTTCAACATGGTAGTTGTATGTATTTTAGAATTGTAATTTTAAAAAAAGTAGAGTATGATATGGAGCTTTAGAAATCCAAAACAAAAAAATAGAAATTATATCATTATGCACAAATATCCTAAAATGGGAAATAGTAATTAATGCACTTATCATCTGCATCATACACTCTTGAACTACTTTTAAGCACCTTTATATGTATATTTCGACACAAAATATAAGTATGATGGACTAATAATTATTAATTTTAAACACAAACCACTTTGCTTTGAGTAATTTGAAAACAACTTTGTACGTATATTTTGACATAAAGTACAAGTATGATGGACTAATAATTATTAATTTTAAACACAAATCGTCTTGCTTTGAGTAATTTGAAAGACGTTGCAACACATTAATGTTAATAATATTGTGTTTTTATGTTAAAATTTGCTCCAAAAAAGTTGATCTAAGTTTGATTTTCTTGTTTAAAAATAATTCAAGGCAAGTTGTAATTTAGAACTCCTACCATATTTGACAATATTTCTCACTATATTCGAGAAGGATTTGTAGATGTTGATATACAACACTTTAATATCTGAAACTGAGCTTTGAGGCTAGCAATGATTGCTTTTGGTTTCTTTTTGTAGCCCAGCGTTGCTTGGTTCAATTCAACAATACAACCATCCAGTTCAGAGTTCCCATGAAGCGTTTTCTTCTCAAGAAGGCATCCCAGAAGTGCCATACCATAGATACCAAATTTTTTGGCACCCAATTTGTATAGATCGTGAATGATGCAATTACAATTTGCAAGTAAGATGGAAACATTTAGTTCAATCATCATTTAGATTCAAGCATTTATATCACGTTGACAAAACATATAAAGATATATTGAACGAGAAACCACAATTTCAAACTTTACAAAATTCATAGCCTTAGAGTCATATGCATCTTTTAGATTTAAAATAAATACGCATATTTAAACTTTACACTAGTAGAACCAAAATATAATTGATGATATTTTCACTACATTGACATGGATTTATTTAAAACCCTAGACCCTATATGTCTTGAATCAAAGTTAAATATGTGTTTTACTACAATAGCATAGATTATTTCATAGTAAAAAGGCTTAAAGACACACATAGTCTCTCCACTTCCAAATGCACAGATTTATTAAGATGCATCAAAAGCATTGTGGAGAAATGTGAAATAGGAAGAATATAATATCATTCTTTATACAAAGTTTTACACTAGTAAATATTAGTGAACCAAATAAATGATGACATTTTCACTACATCGGCATGGATTTATTTAAACCCCTAGACCCTAGATGTCTTGAATCAAAGTTAAATATTTGTTTTACTACAATAACATAGATTTTTTCATAGTAAAAAGGGTTACAAACACACTAGTCTCTCCACTTCCAAACGCATAGATTTGTTAAGATGCATCAAAAGTATTGTGGAGAAATGTGAAATAGGAAGAATATAATCTCATTGTTTATACAAAATAAATGCAAATGAATTTAATTGTGAAGTTGAAAATATATTGTTATCTTGTTTTCGGTTTAGGTTTATTACAAGAATTTTGAAAGAAAGTTGGGAGAGTTGATAAACTATTTTTATTTGAAAAATTAGATAGTAAACTACAGACTATGTTAACATTGTATTCATTATAGTCATAAAACATTATGACAATCGAGACAAGAAGGAATGTGAAAAGTAGGTTACACTTTCTTATAATTGACTTCTATAAAAGATATTGTGTTATTGACAATGAAAAAACATAATATATATTCCAATTGATTAGTAGGTTACACTTCCTTGCATTTGAATTACATAAATTATATTATGTTATTGACAATGAAAAAATATAGTACTTATAACAATTTGATGTTCTAAAAATATTGAAACATACAAGCCATGCCAAAAATCCCAATTTTTTTGGTTTTTTAGCTAAAATAAAGACAATTCATTAAATGAAACTAAAGTGATAGCTAAAATATGAAGTAATATCAAATCAATGAAGTATTAAATCATGAGGGAATGGAGTATTGTTGGTGTTAATACTATGGTAGCTGCGGGAGGTATTTACCCCCACGTGTGAACCTGACGAGAATAGAAGACTCTAGGAAGCAAGAGAAACCCTAATGAATTGGATAATAACCCTAGAAGCCTTGTCGGCTCAAGAAGATAATTTATATTAGGCTATTAGCCTCCAAGAGAAGAAGTCGGCTAGAAATAATAATAATATATTGAACAGACACATACCCAGAAGGAGTAGTCGGCCCCAGCAAACTGGCAGGATTACTATAAATACAGGGCGCCAGTTCTCATTTGTCACAATCTCAGAACTGCAGTTTTCCCAGTTGGTGCGCACTGCAGTTGCAGTTGGTGTGAAGGTTTGGAGGAGGGTTGCAGGTGCAGCTGCAGCAGCAGCTAGTTTCATTATTGGCTTGGATTTCTCTTGGCTAGGGTTTGGGACTATCTGATCAATCTTTTGTATTGCGCTATCCTTGGGGAGAGATGCGTTGTCCTTTGTTTGGCTATCTAGCCTAGGGTTTTCTTTCAGAGGAATTCTCAGGTCAAGGTTAAGGTGCTCGGAGGGAGGCTTCGGCCTGTGGTTGGGTGATGAGGGTATCGTCAATGGTAAAATGAGCACACCATCTTTTATATTCTAACAGGTTATGGGCCCACACCCCTTCAGTCAGCCTAAAACATTGGAAGGAAACATAACCGCTAGATATTGAGCTCGTTGAGGAACTGTCGCTAGGGTTACTAGCAGGAGCAGCTTCCAAAAGCACTACAGCTAGGGTTACCAGCAGAAGCAGTTGCATAAACCCTAAACATCTCGTTGAGGCACCTTAAGTGACAAGATTGACCTAATCTTCGGATAGATCAGTGCACCCTAGCCTAGTGCATATTCTGGTACTCTCAAAAGGCCAAGACATGAAGTTTGAATTTCTGGTCAAATCTAGGGTTTGACCAAGTCAAGCAAGCCATGACGAATTCTATGAAGTCTGAGAACAAGCTAGATGGAGCCTCTAACTTTAGAGCATGGAAGACAAGGATTGACCTCATCCTTGTTAAGAATAAAGTGTTGGATATTGTGAAAGGAAAGATCATGAAGCCGGAGTTTAAAGAAGGAGAAGAGAAGGAACCACAAAACATTGCATCTATGGAGAAGTTCAAAGACGTTGACATCAATTCCATGAGTATCATAGTGGATTCCATAAAAGACCACTTGATACCCTACATCTCCCATCTTGACTCATCGAAGAAGATGTATGATGCCCTAATCTCCCATCTTGGACTTATCGAAGAAGATGTATGTGATGCCTCTAATGAATCTTCTCGGTTAGAAACATTGGGCAAGTTATGATCCAAGAATGAGCTTCGCGGACATGAAGATGAATGATGACGACGCATAGCAACATAATACTTTGTAAGGATCTCCCGCTAAGAGATCAACTATGCTTTCATTGAAGAGATCACTAAAAGGAATTGTGAACATAGTACTCAATGGTCTTCCCAAGATGGGATGTATTTGTCGTAAGCATGAACACAAGGAAGGAGTACCCAACATTTGAAGAACTTTGGACTTGTCAGGCTCAAGAAGAATCAAGGATCAATGCAAAAAGAGAAACCCCAAAAGAAGTACGGACTCAAACCTTCACAAAGAAGATTCAAGAACAAAGAAGTTTGCCCAAGGAGGAAGCCAAATCAGAAAAAAGACATTTCAGCCACAATGGTTTCAACTATCAAGTACATGGTCACTATAGGAATCGGTCCCGAAGCAAAGAAAAGGAAGAAGAAACACAAAGCATCGACAAGCCGAAGAAAAGGAACCTACTAAGAAGATCAAGGTGGGATGAAGAGACTTCTTCTAATTAAAAGGTAACAACACTCTTTTGATTTTCTTGTACATATCTTGCTTCTGACTAGCTTCAGACATATCTAGGATATCTATCTCTTGGAAGTTAATGTCTAAGAAGCACTATACCTATGAAAGAACAATAGGGACAAGATGAATGCTGATAAAGCATATGAAAGGATGAAATACAAATCATATGGAAGACATTACAAGATAAGACCAAAATCATAAATCAATTTTGAAGAGACTTGGAAAAGTAAAGACATTTAAAAGAAGTCAACAATCGAAAGGAAAATGAAGAAAGACTGCGAAGACAACTAAGACGTAAGCGTGGACTCTGTCAGACAAGAGGAGCCAATTATATATTATATAGAAGACAATAAGGACGTAGACGGAAGCATGGACTCAGTCATATGAAGGGAGAAGATTATATGCACCTTATACATGAAGCAAGGATTAGGAGGAGCTAATCCCATGATCCATAGCCTGAAGATGATGAAATATCGTGATATCCATGGTAGGCAAAATGCAGAAAAAGACAACACATGTTTATCTCAACTGCAAAAGAAGACCTTTTTGAAGAGAAGCATTAAAGTATTCTCGGTTGTCCATATCCGTGATCCGCGGAACTGATGATGAAGGTTGAATTTCTAGGTGCTGGAATCTATAAGAAACTCCATGACCTAAAAGTAAAAGGAAAACATAAGGATTCCAAGAAAGAAAAGAGAACCATAACAACCAGTGATTGTAATCAAAGAATCACAAGATTACCAAATTGAGCATATGAACTCACTAAAAGCAATCAAGGTAAGAACCGAAAAGTCGATGAAGAACAAAGTAATGTAAAGACTTTATGAATGAAATTAATTATGGTGATCCGCAACTTATATTCTCTGTGATGGAGGGAGAATACTATGATGATTGATTATTCCAAGTAACTGTGACTTATCTCTATATAATTCCTTATCCACAACATCGATGCGAGTTATAATTCTACATCGATGAATGCAAAGAATGTTCTCTAGAATAAATTATGTTTATTTATGCTAATCTCTTAAGACTTTGAGGCATACCAAAGACACCCCTGTATGAGATAAGAAGAAGACAACTTGGTGGAGAACCTCCAAGACAATGCGCATGGTAGAAAGATTCCATAACAAGATGACTACTCGAAGATCGATCTCATGATGATTTAAGAAGTACCTCACGATGGATATAAGTTCCTCGAAGTTCTCCAACCATGATATACTCTATTGTTCAAATCTACAAGAAGCCTTCACAATATTCCATACTAAAGTACAAGCATTACATTACCCATGATGAAATCCAGAAAGAAGAAAATGTTTTCCCCAATACATATCTCCACAAATGAGCAGCATAAGCATACACTCTTGCAAAGCCTCTATCCAAGATGAAAGGAACGACACTCAAGCTAGGAATGGAAATAACTCTATTAACCTAAGGAAGACTCTCCAAGCTAAGGTATGCAAACATTTATTTTCAGGATTGAAATAAATCTCCAGCTAGGAGGGATCATTTATCTTGTAAAAGTCCGTGATTGATGTGATGCTTTCCTCACTGAGTACGGATTGAGATTTCCGACGGACAGCTATTTCCCATTGTTGTTGGGTCACGGAGGAAGATTGATTGCTGATGTATCATGGACAAATGTAATTTCATTATGCGGGGATTGGTCTAGGAATGTCATTCTTCTTGGCAATCACTGTGAGTGGCCGCGTAGAATGGTCTCCGCCTGGCTCTGCAGAAATATTCTTCCGTCTGCCAGGAGAAGTTTCCCCAAGAATCACCGCTTTGGAGGCTTTCGATGCTTTTATCGTTATTCCCGAGGGCGCATCTATATTCTTTCCTGTGAGTACACTTTGTTTAGTGCCTGGAGGAGAAGGCCTTGTGGGGAAATGGTCCTGACGGGGCCACTTTGAGGGGAAGACTCATTCACTCCAAATACACCCTGTTTGCGCTCCGGGAGGAATGGCCCAAGCAGGGCGTAGTCCAGCTCAAAGAATCGTGGACAAGTATTCCTCGAGGCGTAACTGGTCTTCCGTGTTACACTTCTCATTAGTGTTGGAAGAATGGGCCCGTGGTGGAATAATAGTCCATAAGACAGCCATCTTAGGGGCGCACTCATTCCCTCCAAAGCACTTCTTGTTTAGTAAGAGGAATGGCCTGTGGTAAGGAATGGTCCAGCCGAGGGTAATCACCATTCTCTCCATGTTACACTTTTTTTTAGTGTCGTAAGAATGGCCCAGGTGGGAAATGGTCCAGGTTCATAAATCAAAAAAATCCTTCTTCCTGGTTGAGAAGGGGGCATAGCCTATTATTGATAGTTCATGCTGAGGGAAGAAATTTTCGTGACCTCACGATGTGAGTGCAGACACCGTGATGATTATTATTGTTGTTATATATTGAGGGTAGACACTCTTTCATATCTCACAGATGTGGAGTGAAAGATTGGCCCATGATCATTGTTGATATTCTATACCGAGGGCAAACACTCTTTCAGATCTCATAGACATGAGGGAAATATTGGCCTAGTTAAGATTCTATTTTTATGATAACATTGTTTCTATGCATACACTTCATCGTGGTATGTTCTTTCAGATCTCATAGGACGAGTGAAAGATTGGCCCATATGATACAAATTTTATCATAATATTGTTTTATGCAGGATGCCTCGCATTTTTGTTATGAAGACTATATGACAAGTAGGATGAGGACTACCGTGTAATGTGTTTCACTACCGCAACTATACGCTGCTGTTGATCAAGTACTTGTGTTACTTGATGGTGAAGCTAACCACTAGATTGTAGTTGTGTACTACTATGAATAGACAATGCAGTGTGTTCTATCCTCGCTCTAATTGCCTTGAAGACTATCAGCTAGAGTTTATTGGAGATGATCATTCAGATGAATGATGAACGTAGATTTTCCGTGTGATGGAAAAATGTACCAGTAGATTTTACTCTTGTAATACCTCTATGGTGAGAGTACCTATCCAAGATCATATATATAACTACTCATATGAAGCATGGTTTCGAGAGATGCATGCTTGATGGTGATGGTGATGCTCATGATCTAGTCAAGGAAATAGTCTAAATGACTATATTGATGCTACCTAAAATGGTATGTTTTGTTTTCAAGTCCATTACCTGTAAATAATTCTCTAGCTAGGAGGGAGTGTTAACCATTATGGTAGCTGGGTGGGAGGTATTTACCCCATGTGTGAACTTGACGAGAATAAGATATTCCAGGAAGCAAAAAAGAAACCCTAAATAATTGATTAATAACCCTAGAAGCCCTTGTCACTCTCAAGAAGATAATTTATATTAGGGCTATTAGCCTCCAGAGAAGAAGCTCAATTGTGAAATAATAATAACATAATCGCACACATACCCCTGTATGAGAAGTCAAGTCTCCCAGTATGTGATTAACATAAATATTGTATGTACTTCTCATTTGTCAGATCAGCTCTAGCTTGAAAGATTAGCCTCCAAGAGAAGAAGTCGACCAGAAATAATAATAATATACTGAACAGACACATACCCAGAAGGAGAAGTCGGCCCCAGCAAACTGGCAGGATTACTATAAATACAGGGCGCCAGTTCTCATTTGTCACAATCTCAGGACTGCAGTTTTCCCAGTTGGTGCGCACTGCAGTTGTAGTTGGTGCGCAGGTTTGGAGGAGGGTTGCAAGTGTAGCTGCAGCAGCAACTAGTTTCAATATTGGCTTGGATTTCTCTTGGCTAGGGTTTGGGACTATTTGATCAGTCTTTTTTGTTGCACTATCCTTGGGGAGAGATGCATTGTCCTTTGTTTGGCTATCTAACCTAGGGTTTGCTTCCGGAGGAATTCTCAGGTCAAGGTTAAGGTGCTCGGAGGGAGGCTTCGGCCTATGGTTGGGTGATGAGGGTATCGTCAATGGTAAAACGAGCACACCATCTTTTATATTCTAACAGTTGGCCCCCCAACAGTCCCCCTTGATGTTTTTGTAAAATTCAAGGACCCCCTTGACCATTCAAAAATATTGTTTTCATGACATCCGACTCTACCTTACTTGATCCAAGAAGATGACTTCATGGATTAATTTGGTGTGATAGCTGTCTTGTAATGTAATAAATTCAAAAAATTGTATCGACTGGATTTTTGGTCTTTTGATAGTCCTTTTATCTTTCTTTTTTTTTCCTTATTTGAGCGATTTGCTTTGAATTGTGTGAATATTTTGTGATTTAAATGTTTCCACTGGACATTATTACGTTGAATATGATAACTATCGAAAGTGACTTTAACATTGGTTCTTCATTCTTATATCAATTATTTTTCATTTTGAATTTCTTGATTTTCAACATGAAAATTCAAAACAAGAGTATGAAGGATTGTGTGATGTCTTTCAATGATTAGCAAATGGTTTCATAACATGTTTTTATTTTTAGGTCTTATATGATGATTAATGAATGAAAAATCTCATTATCATCATGATTCGACAATGAAAACCAAGAAAATATTTATTATTACTTTTATACACTTGTTCTTGTTTTCCTAATACTATTTGATGATATTTCAAAAAGGAATGAACTCATTTGAGCATGAGCTAGAGAAACAAATTTCGATGAATAATCAAAACACGATTTGCTTTGGTCTTAGTCTTAATGGTCACAATCCTTATCATGACTTAAAACTATGAACAATGGTTATGTATTTGGACCTTTCGTTTGAATTACATGACATTACAAAGGTCAATACTACAAAATTTCTTGTTACTATCATTTCATGGTTTTCAAGTCATTATTGTTATTACTTGGTCATTATGCAAAGTTCTTTGCAATTCATTGTTTTAACGATCGTTTTTAATAACCACGTAATTCAAAAAACTGAATTGATTCCATGTTACACTATGTTTAAGACATGAGACTAATAAAACAATTGAAAATTGCATTGTTTACCATCAATTAAATGGAAAAGTGGCCCAAGAGTTGTACAGTGATTTAACAATTCATTTTTGTACATTTGTTTATAGTTTGTTTGTAAAATAAGCATAGATATGAGTTTTTTTTTTTTGTATTGTTTTATTATATTAATAATTAAATATTTGATTTTAAACAATACATAATGGAACATTCCATTGTTATTCTCAAATATTTTTTTTATTATTAGGGTTTGTTTTTTTAGCATGAAAGATGCTTAAATTATTTGTTTGATTTTGTTTGTTATTATTAATAATTGTTTTTATTGTTTTGTTTACAGGATCTCATACTCTAGATCATGGAAGAGAGTTGGAATTGCTTGTTTTGGGAGAATAGTTGTTAAAGGATTGAAATGAGAAAACTAAAAAATCGCTTCACTTTTTAGGAGGTGAAATCAAATCTTCATTTCTGGGAAAACGGTAACGAATTTACGGAAACTCTCAAAAATCCATCTACAGAACGAAGAATTCTACCTTAATCGTGAGGATTTTCTCCAGAAACGACACGGTTTGGGAGATACAAACACATATTGGACATCAAATTTTCCATATTTTGTGTTGCAGTCAGCCTCCAATTTGGCTTTTGTTTGAACAACCCATAGATATCAGAGATTGATGTTTAGCATGAAAGTAATTAAATTAAATTGGTTTATGTAGTATGGGATTATAAAAATAACATTAGAGCTCTGGAAGGGGGGAGGAGCATGGAGTAATAGATGGTTGGAATTTTGGGAGAATGGACCAGTATTTTCGAAGAAGAATATGAAATTTCAGATTGCTTAATGGATTTTGTCCTGTGAGTAAAAAGGTTTTGTTTTCATTATAATATCTTTTATTATGGTTCATATTTTTTGATTAATTGATTATGCATTGATTTAAATTAGCTTTAGTCTGTTTTATCAATACATGATTAATTGCTATCATTTATGTATTAATTTTTGTCAATCTTTAAGAGTCTATTATCCCAATTATCTTGGTCTTGGTGATTGTATTATTTTGATACAAATCTTGTATTATATTGAGTTTATTCATGTAATTCATATTTGTAAAGATATAATTGTTCAATTGAGTTTTTTCTTATTGTCGATTAGTCTATTATATCTTCACTGAGGATCATGATTTGAAAGTTGTTATTTCTGAATTTTAAATAAGATTTAAATTTCCAATCAAAGTGACTTTCATCCTGACACTGTCACAATMTTAGAATTACACAACCTTCTGCTATAGATTTCTCTTAACAGACAGGTTGTTGGAGCGGTGTTATATAGGAAGACACAACCAAAAGTTCTCTTTAAATACTGGTCAGTTATAGGTTAATGATTTTCTTTTTGTTTTGATTTATATTTTGTGAATGTAAATTAACATTTAAGCTTAAATACTTTGTTTATTTAAGTTAAAACATTATTATTTACATTCATTTATTTTCCTTTTTTAGTTTCGAGATTAAAATTAGATTAATAGTATGTTCCAGATCTATTTAATTTTGCATGAGATTCGGTTCTCTTGTACAACCTTGGTTTACAAGGTTTCTAGTAAATCTTGTACCCATTTAAAACTTGTAAATTTTGTGAATTTATGTAATTAAGTATAAGGTTATCTAATCTAATAGATCATTGTAAATACTCAAAATCTGACAATTAGTAGTTAAGATCTTAAACAACTTTTCATTTATTTATTTTGATCCTTTCACCGGCCAAAGGACTTGTTAAACCCGTCAAGGATAGTTACCTTAAACGGCTTAGGTTACACTTAAACAACCTCAGACCGGACTATTCCCTTTCAGTTGACGGCATGTCATAAAAGCCCGTCTAAAGTACAAAAGGATTAAAATAATAATATATTTTACATCAAGAATGTATTAAAATAATGATACCTCTTATATCAAGAATGATCACATTAAATGATAAATTAATGTGATGGCTAGGTGGCACTTGTAGGGATTTTTTAATCTTTTAATATTTTTAATTAAATATTTTAATCTTACAATACCTATTAAAAACACATAAAAATAGTCATATCACTATGTCGAACCAAAAGAAAATTAAGAATTTCAAATTCTATAAAATAAAATAAAATAAAAAAATATTTAAAAATAAAATAAAATTTGAAACTTTAGAAATCTGTATGCAATCACATGCAACTAATTGAAAGTCAAAGAAAATTGACTCATAAGCAATTACAATATAAATTGCCTAGGAAGGTATAATAATAATGTGCACAACTTTATAATCTAGTCTTTCTTATCAATATTTTATTTCCTTTTGACTTTATTACTAATGAACACTAATGGTTAAAAAATGTTATTTTAGGATATTTGTTTTGTTTCTCTTTCTAAACAAAATTTAAACATAAATTTACCCCTACATGAAATGTATAATAATTATTATCTTTGTACATTATATTTTAAAATTCACTTTTCACATTATTTTTCATTAACCATTGTTTTTTGTAACGATACCAAGAGTGTCATGTAAACCATGCCCTTCAGGACTTAACATACTCCAAGGGTGTCATGTGTACCTGTCTTTCAAGTATCTGACCTTTATCAATGGGGAATTGGCGCAATAGTGGAGATATTGTTTGTTATGACCCACATGGGGCATATATAGGGTTAAATGTATATGATATCACACCAAGGGGGGGAATACATGGGACTCAATGTACATGTAATGTGTAAATATGTAACGACCCCCGGTATTACGACCACAAGTGACAATACAACAGGAATTTTTTTTCTTTTAATTTTTCATTAGGAAATATACATCACAAATTAATAACGACATTATTGACAAGAGTGAAATAAATAAAAACAACATTAACACAATAAAAAAAATTACAATGCAAAACCGACACATCACCGTCGTGAATGAAGAACACAATCGATGCAATATCACAATAATGGCAGCCCGTAATCAGTGCGTTTATACAATTAATCATGACGCGCAAGCAGTCTAACTATTCACATAACCATCCTTCATCATAATAAATTTTCAATGAGTGCTAGAAGACTAAAATCAAGACCATCAATCCTAACCTCAACCAATCAAGGCACCCAAGCAATATCAATTTATTTTGAGGCGCAAACCCCCAACGCACATGCCATCATCCATAATAGTTTTTTCATTTCGGGTAAGGGACTAATATCTAAACCATACGGTACGTTATAAATCAATGCACGCATGGAGTCCAAATCCCCGACTAGCCATACATCATACCAATGAATTGTGCATGAGAATTCTATTCAGATCCATCCTTTACACCTCAATGATTTGAGGCGTCAGGAACTTCACTTAAAAAATTCACAAGGCGTAAGAGAGTACTATTTGAGAATCAATCATACCTCGATAATAATGAAGACTCATTAGTAACCCAATGCATATTAATCTCATCATCCAATATGTATGGTGCAAGGGAAACTAAACCATAATTCAACATACATCACACTAAACTTAGGCGCAAAAGTGTCAATCATTTAAATCATTGCGTGCATTCAATCTAATAACCATATCACTCATTGATACTACAAAATCAATGTGCAAGAGTAACTACCCATTAATTGTGGCACAACAACTTCAATTATTCACAAAACAAATTGCACTTGGTCAACAAATTATTCCACGACCTATTCTTGTTAGGTAAGATTTGTGTCAATAGAGAAGGACCATCTAAGTACATGATAAGGGTGGTTGACCAAGACCCCATCGAATTGAAAATTGAATAAGAAAAATAATAAAAAATTCAACAAGTGGTTGAATGGTGCAAGACCATAATCATATAGTATAGATTGAATACAAGAAGGATACTCAACTTATCAATTTGAAAATCTAATCCATAATCTCTTAAATTGAATAAAAACCAGAATGATATTTTTTCAGTTGAGGCCCAGCACAATTCGATCGACCAAGTCTCAACATAGCTAAATGAAGGCCATTATCAAAGTATGAGAAAGAAGTTAAGGAATCTAAGGTAACAAAATTAAAATGTATGAATTCAATGTCCAATCGTAGGTCGATTTACATGGCACAGTGATTGAATCATTTAACTAAACAAAAATTGAAGGTCTGAATTAAACGCCCAATCGCAGATTGAATTATATGGCACAGTAATTAAATCAATTAACTAAACAAAAACTGAAGGTTCGAATTCAATGCCCAATTGCAGATTGGATTATATGGAAGAGTAATTAAATCAATTAACTAAACAAAATTGAAGCTCTGAATTCAACGCCCAATCACAGATTGAATTATATGGCACAGTAGTTAAATCAATTAACTAAACAAAAATTGAAGGTTCGGATTTAACGCCCAATCACAGATTGATTTGTATGGCACAATAATTAGATCATTCCACTAAACAACAACTGAAGGTTCAAATTCAACGCCCAATCGCAGATTGAATTATATGGCACAGTAATTAAATCAATTAACTAAACAAAAATTGAAGGTTCGGATTTAATGCCCAATCGCATATTGAATTATATGGCACAATAATTAGATCATTCCACTAAACAACAACTGAAGGTTCAAATTCAACGCCCAATCGCAGATTGAATTATATGGCACAGTGATTGGATCATTCAACTAAACCAAAACTAAAGGTTCAAATTCAACGCACAATCGCAGATTGAATTATATGGCACAGTGATTATATCATTCAACTAAACCAAAACGGAAGGTTCGAATTCAACACCCAATTGCAGATTGAATTAAATGGAACAATAAGGTAAGCATTTAATTTAAAACATAAACTAAGGGTCCGAGATCAATGCCCCATTGCAGAAGGATTATATGGCACAATAAGGTAAGCATTTAATTTATAACAAAAACTAAAGGACTGTGCCTCTCTCACTCTATGTGCATGCGCATACAACAAAGAATTTGTGTTGTGAAGGCACAGTTAGCGAGTGAAAATGCCTAGATTTGGAGACCCCATTGTTGATAAAAAAAAAAAGCGAAAACGCCAGGATTTGGAGAGAACGAAATGCCAAAATGCAGAGAATCTAAAACGTATATTCTCTGGGCCAAAAATGTAGAGTCTGAGGAATAAATCGGCTGGGTAAGGAAAGGAATTTGTGGGGCAAATTTGAAGCATGAAATCATTGTATAAAGTACCAATAACGGCAGGGAAAACAATGGGAAAAAAGTTAAACCACATCAAAAGGCAAGGAAACTCCAAATAACTTGTGGCTGAGATAAAGGGGAGGGATGCACAAGAGGTTCTGGCCAAGAAGAATTAAAAATATGCAGGCCCACCCTCACATCTTTTGGCAAGAAAAAAACACCCAATAATATAATGCAGGCAACCCCATTTGCGGTGCAACCAAGAAACACACCTAGCGAACGTTATCTATACACAGGAGATCTATGAGTGATCCATCCAACTACACACACAAAAAAAAATGCAGAGTACACAAAGGGGGCTCCGGACAAGTGATTCCTCAGTTGTGCAGAACCATGTAAAACCCAACGCCAAGTCGGAGTGACCTCAAAATTTGGAGGATAAAACAGTGTAAAACTAACTCCAAACACTCTCACACTCAAGGCATCACATTCCCATTTATTTTGCCCAGGGTCAAGAGAAAAAAAAAAACAAGCGACGAGACTCTAAATTTGCAAGAAAGCAAAAATAAATTGGCCAGCGAAGATCGATTAAAAAAAACGTTGAGACAACAATGCGAAGGTAAGAAAAAATGTGGTGGGGACAAAATCATTTGAAACATAAGCTAAGTACTGGGTGAGACAATAAGGCGCAAAATATAAAAAGATTCCAGGGCGTAGAGTTAATAATGGAGTTTCGCAATCTTAGTGAGTAGGAGGTAAAACACTCAAGGTGGAGAGTATGTTGGATGCAATGATGGTGAAGGAAAACATGAGATTTTAAAATAAACCACGAGCCTTTTAATTATCAGATCAATAATATAAGAGCACAACCATCCAACTTCAGAGAACCATTACAATTTCTTCAACTTCTAAATTTACATATATATTTTCCTTTAAACTACTTTTAAATGAAAACATTTTAACACGTGTACCATAACCGAAGGTGTAGAATCTGAATGTTTGTCCCACACTTGCACTCTGTCCAACTCCTTCTTTCTAATCGTTGAGACCTCACTGATACCTCCCATCCAACGCTAGGGGTACTCTGCTTTCCCCTGATCCCCTCAAGCTGCAAAGGGGCCATGCACACAAACCAAAGAAAGCTAGCCCCAGCATGCCTCGTAAGGTTGAGCTACCACTCTCTAATCGAGCTGGGCATCCAACTCCCACAAGAAAAACCAGTCAAGAAAAATATTGGTAGTGTAACCTTACACCTACCAAACATTATCCATACTCCTCCTCCATCATTCCTTTTATATATTTTTCTTTGTGATTAGTTGTCAAAACCCTCATTAGATTCTTTTTATTAAATTTATTTAGGATAAATCTCCCTCGTACACATGTCACCCAATCTCTTAGTTGCATTAGAAAGTAATTAATTAATTAATTTAAATGGCCAATTTCCCTCACCCACCTAAAAGCGTTCTTAAAAACGCTCCTCAATGTACCTTTATTCCCTTACATTCCTTTTAATGATTGACGCCTTTCTTAAATCCTAGTTGAGTTAGAAATTAGAAAGTTATATAGGCTAGATTCCCTTCTATGTTCCACATTCCTTTTGTATTAAAGTTTCCCCTTTTTGGTCCTAGTTCTAAATAAGCAGGTTTGTACTTAGCCAATATTTAATCTTTTTGATAATTTAACCCTTCAAAAATTTCTCTTTTTAATTTAAATTTTCACCCCCCATTTTCTTCATCTTCCCTTTTATTACTTGCTTAATTAAATTTTAGTTCTCAATACCTATTTAGACCTAGGCTTAAATTATTTAGGCTCAGCAGAAATTGTTGTTAAGGGAAATTTTATTATTATTAATATGTACTCATGCAACGTTCATTTTAAGGCTGGCCAAGTCCTAAGGAGACATAGTTTTCTAGGTACTAGATTCATTAA
>SNQJ01S0090507.1:6562-41089 GCA_010110895.2 Picea sitchensis | reverse complement strand
CTTACATTCTCAGCACCAACTGAGAATGTAAGCTGATTCTTGCATATAGAGTTGGTGCTCTTGTAGAGTTGTACTCTATTCAGTTGTTGGTGATAAACCCCAAGGATTGTAGTCCGTAATAAAAAGAAAATTGTACATACATCTTGTGTTCTTTGTGTTCATTGTGATGATGACTTGTTGATGATATATTTATGATATATGACTGGTTATAAATGAAAGCAATGGGTAATGAATAAATGTTGAATGCTAATTGTTGAGTTTTTGTGCAAGAGGGAAGTTTTGGGAAAAAGAGCCCCACACTCATTCACCCCCCCCTCTAAGTGTGGTAGGTGTGTCCAACATAAAAAACATCATATTATATCATATATATGTCACATATGAAATAACAGAAATACGCAAACCATAAATATTCCACTCCCTGACTCGATCTGGAGTCTAAGGAGGTCCATCGATGTCATCGACATCCTCAACCTATCAAGAGTCCTTCACACTCAGGAGAAACCAATCAATAGCACATGTCTATACATAATAACATAACATAGCATCATAAATCACAATCTCATCATCAGAATCCATAAGCGAAGCAATCAGTCATATAATGAACCGGATCACTTGCACGCAAGTGTCCTTAAAGAATAAGTCACATCAGAAGTGCGTGCAAGAGCAGGATGTTACAAAATATATATGTCATAGGGTCGGCCTAATAATAAAGGGGCCTCTTATGTAGTGTGTGAATAGCTATATATAGAGATCATGTATTCATTATTAGAGACATATGAATTGTGATGTATGAATATATTTAGTTATGTGGAGAAGGTTCTCCTATTGTTTAAGGAGTTATTGTGTAACTCATATATGTTATCTATATTGGAGTTGTGCTCCATGCTCACATTTATGTACATGGTATGTACTTCTGGTTTATTTTGATATTTTAAGTATTTGGTACATTACATTTGGTATCAAAGCACCGATCCTAAGATTTTTCTTCTCTAAGAAAGTCATCTTAGAATTTTCACTATAACTTTTTTTCTGGGAAGATTCATACAACAAAACTTGGAAGTTATTTATAAGACATATCAAGTTATATCTAGTATATTAATTGTGATGTTTGAATGTATTTGGTTATGTGGAGGAGTTTCTTCTATTGTTTAAGAAGTTATTGTGTAACTCATATCTATTATCTATATTGGATTTGTGCTTCACACTCACATTTATGTACATGGTGTGTACTTCTGGTTTATTTTGGTATTTTATGTATTTGGTACATTACATTTGGTATCAGAGTATTGATCCTGAGGTTTTTCTTCTCTAATAAAGTCATCTTAGAATTTTCACTRTAACTTTTTTTCTAGGAATATTTAGACAACAAAACTTGGAGGTTATTTATAAGAMATATTAAGGTATCTCTAATGCATAAAATTCCACAATTCACATGTCTCTAATAATGAATACATTATCTCTATATATACCTATTCACACACTACACATGAGTTCATTTTACTATTAGACCCTTTTACTATTAGACCGACCCTATTAAATATATATTTATACATTACATGTGCATTTAGTCCCATGTGTGCCCCCCCCGCCCCCCCCATGGGGTCATATCATATAGATTTAACCCTATATATGCCCTCCTTGGGTCATAACATTGTTAACTCACATTGTTTTCCTTATTGAGAGACTAATTGATACTAAGGAATAAATCTTTAACCTTATTGCACGCCCCTCAATTGATCCTTGTAAGTGACTGAATCCATGGCCTACCCTCGCGACAATGTGCAGGAATCGAGTAAAAGTGTCACACACATTTTAACTCTGGCCATGAAAGGAGTGTTAGTAGATGGAAGTAGGGATGTTTCTCCACCTCTCATGTTAGTACCTGATATAACTCTATGTTATAGCTTTAATTTCCACCCTACACTATCAGAGGGGACATAGTAGAAGATTTAAGCCAAGACACAACTCTTCACTCAAGCTAGGCAACTTGACTGCAATTCATGTAGAATAGAGAAGCTCATTTTTATTTGGACAACATAACTATACAAATGATTCTCCCCCCTCATGCTCAATATTTTTCTTCTTTATATATATAATTGGAAGAGGCTTAACAGAGCTTCTAGATTTTCTAGAGACCATAATTTTTGGGGGGTGTTGTTGGCCACATATGAGATGACTAGTGACATGTCACTTAACAATGGTTCACAATGAGAGACACCCTCAATAACCTTCTAGATTTGTGGAATTTCAAAGAGATGAGAAAGGGATGAGTTGGTTCTTCGTGGCATGAGCCTTGGAACTCACAACATTTTAGTCTCTATTGGTCTCTAGAATATCTAAAAGGATCTCCTAATCCGCTTCCAAGAATCTATATAAAGAAGAAAAATATTGAACATGAGGGGGGAGAATCATTTGCATAGTTATGTTGTCCAAATACAGAGGAGATTCTTCATTCTACATTAGTTGTAGTCGATTTTCCTAGCTTGTTTAAAGAGTTGTGTCTTGGATCACATCTTTTGTTTTGCCCTCTCTGACAATGTAGGGTGGAGATTAAGGCTATAACACTCTATACAACCCCATTACCCACGTGTGGATCAAATCAACAAGCACAATCCTTGTGATTTCATTCACTATATCATTTCATCAGTACTTTTCATCATTCCCATCAATTATACAAAACATAATCATCAAATAATCACTATTTCCCGATTCAATCCGGACTCTAAACATCTCGTCGACGATGTTTCGTGTCAATGCACCCTAATAGTTAATTGTTATACTAAGAAAACTATTAGTAATATCTGTAGCAAATATGTCTAAGACTCATGTAAAATCATCAACAGAATTAATCATTATCTTTCATTTTATCAAATCATTGCATGAAATATTTATCTAAGCATCACATGAATTTAATTTAACAAATTCATCATTCTCAAATTTACTAAAATATAATTTAAAATCCAGTTTCATCATAATAATAAGAGTCCATAACCAAGTCATTTGCAAACAAATGTCTTCAATAATAGGTTTGGTTTGTCAAAGTAGTCGGATAAAATGGGGCACTACAATAAATCTCCTTTACAAAGGTTGAATTCCTTTGCTTAGATTTAGGGATCGTGCCAAATCCTTGAACACTTTTTCCTATGATCCAATTTCATTTCCCATTGTCTTATGCAGGAAAACTTCTCGACGAAATAAAAACTTGAAACCCCCATGCACAAGAGATCCTCTTGCATAGACCTCCATAACGTTGCTATAGGATGATGGCTACATCCTAGTGCTGAAGTAAAATCAATGATTGCATACATCTATGCAATGATGGAGAACCAATAAAGCATTAGCGACTAGGGTAAAATCTAGCCACAAAAGACAAATAAATTGCTATGTATTATTTTTCTTAACTAGAGTTAATGTTAATTGTGCTTTCCCTTTGATGTAAATACATAATTTCACTACTCTTTAAATAAAAATAATAATTTAACTTCTTTAATAATATTTATGTTATATATTTATGAATTAAAACAATTATTTATTGATGAAAAAATTGTTGCTTAAAAAAACTCTTGCTTATCATGAAATTGCAAAAAACTGTGATAAAAAAAACTATGATAAAATTGATTGATTTTAAATAGCATAAGTTATGATTGTATTCATATTATCCATTATGATTTTCTTAAGCCAAATCTCACCGCCTTTTGTGATGAATAATAAAAATGTTAAAATTTTATGCACCAAACATGCCATCCTACACATGCACTATATATACTTATAAATGGTTAGGATAAATAATATACAATATTTACCAATATTTACTTATAAATGGTGAGAATAAATAATATACAATATTTACCAATAGGGATATCAAATAAAGTTGGTCTTTTTTTATTTCCTTTTCAACCAAATTTGTTGCATTTTCTTTTCAAGCCCATCGATATCATTATAAAACAAAAATGTTACTAATTAAATAGGGAGAATTAAATTTTTTTAATAGGGAGAATTAAATTTTTTNTTCAATAATTTTACATTTCTTAATATTTTTTTAATTTTTTAATTTCAATAATTTTACATTTATTAATATTTTTTTAATCTTTCAATTTCAATAATTTTATATTTATTAACATTTTTTAATCTTTTAGTATAATTTTATAGAAAGTTATATGTAGTAATTTTTAAACTTTTAAGTCATATTTTAAAATATAAGAAACATTGAGATGTTTTTACTTTTTTAATTATTATAAAGATCATGGGAAGTACAGATCTGCATTCTTTTCAAATGACTAAGAAAATATCTGAATATTATTTATATAAGTTGTGTAGATACTAACAAGTAAAGTTTTTGAAGGCGTGCTGCCCTTATTTATATCAACCACTAGTTATCTAATGCACACTCTCTTCCAATTGATTTTCTTACGAAGAAAACAAAAAATCATAGCCATTTAATTGTATTCACAATAATTTACCAAACTTTTACAATTTATATATAAACAAAATCACAAATCAAAGATATTATTATGTTTTGTTGTGAATATTTCACTTTTATGTATATTATATATTTGTCTTTCATGAACGTGAAAGGATTGCTTACCATGTTGATATTATAATATTTGTGACCCTCGTAGTTTTCACGACCATTGTTACTATTATATTTCAATGGTTAACATAAGATTTGTTTACTTGGATGAGTTAAAGAAATATGATCTTACATTGTTTTTTATATAATTTTTTATTATTTAGGTAAAAAAAAATTGAAGATGGAAAAAATTATTATAATTTTGTTATTAATCAATATCAAGAATAATTAATATTGATTACTATTCGTGAATGTAAGTTGACTCATTATTGGTGTTTAAGGAAAACCATATCACCTGAAATAACTTCTTGTTGATCTGTAAGGGGGAAGGTTTCACTCATGCCAAATGTAAGTGGGTCTTGAGCTACTAATCTATTTCCTTACATTCGAAGAAAACTACCTCTTAGCCAATCAAAAGAAATTTTAAGTCTAACTTTAAAACCAAAAAATGATTTCAACCTAGATAATATCTACAAGAAAGATAATATCCCTTGTGATCATCATTATTCATATAAAAAATATATACAACATCCATATACTTAGTCATTCTCTAATTAAACCTTAACATTAAACTCTACACTAAAACTTATACCAAATATACTTACAACATTTATATTATATAATTATTTATTTAAACTTACATATCATTATAACTATACATTTACAATTTATACATACTCTAATTTAACACTTTTCAAAAACCAAACTTTAAAAATTATAATATTTTCAATATCCTACCCTACAATAATGAAAATGCAACTTCACATTTTCATACTACTCTAATCATACAATCTCGACCTAAAAGTTCACCACATGCTATCTTCATATGTTACATAGATAATACTTCCGCAATTTATTCTTCATTTTACATAAATAATCTTTCCACCATTTATTAATCTTTGAGAACTTTCCATCAATATATCATATCTAAGTTTCTAATTCCTAATGATCAAAGGGGGGCTTTCACCAAACAATGAATACGATTTATTGTTTTGTTATGGGACCACAAAAAATTATGTTTGAGATTGGTTTTGGCATGGTATTAATAATCCTCCTTGGCTTGGCATAAAATGTTACCATTACATGTCAAAGGGAGAGCAAGGTGGGAGGTTGAGTACAAGACACTCTAAGACCAAGGGTCTGGGTCCACTCATAGGCAAGGTGGGAGGTTGAGTACAAGACACTCTAAGACCAAGGGTCTGGGTCCACTCATAGGCAAGTTAGTGAAGTTTCCCAAAGTTCCAAGTAGCAAAGAGGTTAACTTTATGAACGTGAAAGAATGGCTTTTCATATTGATCATAAAATATTTGTGACCCTTGGATTTTCTTTGTAGTTGATGACCATTCTCAAATGTATGTTTGTAATTATGCACAATGATCTTACTTCACTCATATGCAATTTCATATATCAATTTTAGTATTATAAAAATTATGAGTCTCATTGTGTTTATTTATAAATTGATATTTGATTTTATTAGCACATTTTTGTTATTATAAGGGTTTTTTTTTTTAGATTTTGAGTTATTTTTGTAATTCAAGGTTTATTTTCATCTATTAAAGATGATGATTGATGATTATATATTATATTTTTATTTTAGTTTATATTATGTAATATTATAAGGGTTTTTTTTAGATTTTGAGTTATTTTTGTAATTCAAGGTTTATTTTCATCTATTAAAGATGATGATTGATGATTATATATTATATTTTTAGTTTATATTATGTAATAAAAGGTCCAAATCAAAAGAATGTTTTATTTTCTAAGTGTTTGCAGATTTAATCATATTCATATTTTAAGTTTATTTTAGTGAAATATTTTACATGTTGTAGTCGATTCAATAAATCATCGATCATGGGAAAAGGGCACTTATTTTTTAGGGCAATTTTGTTGAGATCTTTGTAGTTGGTACATATTCTCCAAGTTCCATCCTTATTGGGTGTCAAAATCACAGGGAACACACATGGAAGGGTACTCAACGTTATAACTCCTCAATCCACAAAATCACATGCCTACCTGTTTACCTCATCTAATTCTTGTATTGATTGCATGTATAGTATTATGTTTGGTAAAGGAGAGTATAATAGTAATTGTATCTTGCACTCGTCTTCCCTCTTGGGAGGCATACCTTTTGGCTCATGGAAAACTTCTTTGTATGTTTGTAAAAAATCTTCTAAATGACACTTTTGTTATTTTGTACATCCGTCCACATATGCCTTCATTCCTATTAATTCATTGTCTTTCAAGTTTGATCTCAAGAAGAGTAGTACATACTTCTTTCTTGATTCGATCAATCTCTTAGTGTGGTGGGCACTCACCAAAGATATCTTAGACTTCCCTTCATGTGCATTGATGTTAGACTAGAGTCCCATCCTTGTCTAAATGGTATTGGTTACCCTTCACCCGAATATGGTATCCCTTGTAACATCCCGCTCTGGCGCACTTACCAAACTTATTATTTGAGGACACTTGCTCGCAAGTGATCTGGATTTTTATGATGATAAAACTTTTCCTTCATTATGATGCGTTACGTTATATGACAGATGTTTCGACTATGTTGATGTAGACAGGTGCTGCTGACTTAGTTTCTTTGAGTATGCAGGGTTTCGGACCTTGAGGATGCAGAGGCATCGGTGGAACTTTCTTGGACTCCGGATTGAGTCAGGGAGTGGGCTATTTGAGTTGCTTCATTTATGATGATATTGTTACGTTTTGATGATATACTATTGATTTTATGATATGTTGTTGACATGATCTGACATGGTGGTTGATGATGCAGGCTGATGATAGCTTGCCGACCGGACTCACATATGGAGTAGAGGGGCCACACATGAGATCCAGAGAGATTGAGGGAGAGGTGTGGACAGCAGCCCTGCCACAACCTACTATCACTCCCGCCGTGGCTCGAACTGTAGGTTAACGATTACCTAGTNTTTCTTAATATTTTTTTAATTTTTTAATTTCAATAATTTTACATTTATTAATATTTTTTTAATCTTTCAATTTCAATAATTTTGCATTTATTAACATTTTTTAATCTTTTAGTATAATTTTATAGAAAGTTATGTGTAGTAATTTTTAAACTTTTAAGTCATATTTTAAAATATAAGAAACATTGAGATGTTTTTACCTTTTTAATTATTATAAAGATCATGGGAAGTACAGATCTGCATTCTTTTCAAATGACTAAGAAAATGTCTGAATATTATTTATATAAGCCGTAGAGACACTAACAAGTAAAGTTTTCAGAAATAGTACATACAGCGTGCTGCCCTTGTTTATATCAACCACTAGTTATCTAATGCACACTCTCTTCCAATTGATTCTCTTATGAAGAAAACAAAAAATCATAGCCATTTAATTGTATTCACAATAATTTACCAAACTTTTACAAGTTCTATATAAACAAAATCACAAATCAAAGATATTATTATGTTTTGTTGTGAATATTTCATTTTTATGTATATTATATATTTGTCCTTTCTGAACGTGAAAGGATTGCTTACCATGTTGATATTATAATATTTGTGACCCTCGTAGGTTTCACGACCATTGCTACTATTATATTTCAATGGTTAACCTAAGATTTGCTTACTTGGATGAGTTAAGAAATATGATCTCACATTGTTTTTATATATAATTTTTCATTATTTATGTAAAAAAAAATTAAGATGGAAAAAATTATTATAATTTAATTGTTAATCAATATCAAGGATAATTAATATTGATTATTATTCGTGAATGTAAGTTGACTCATTATTGGTGATCAAGGAAAACCACACCACTTGAAATAACTTGTTGGTGATCTGTAAGAGGGAAGGTTTTTACTCATGCCAAATGTAAGTGGGTCTTGAGCTACTAATCTATTTCCTTACATTCGAGGAAAACTACCTCTTAGCCAATTAGAAACAATTTTAAATCTCACTTTAGGACCAAAAAGTGATTTCAACCTAAATAATATATGCAAGAAATATAATATCCCTTGTAATCATCATTGTTCATATAAAAGATATATACAACATCCATATACTTGGTCATTCTCTAATTTCACCTTAACATTAAACTCTACACTAAAACCTATACCAAATATACTTACAACATTTATATTATATAATTATTTATTTAAACTTACATACACTCGTATCATTATAACTATACATTTACAATTTATACATACTCTACTTTAACACTTTTCAAAAACCAAACTTTAAAAATTACAATATTTTCAATATCCTACCCTACAATAATGAAAATGCAACTTCACATTTTCATACTACTCTAATCATACAATCTCGACCTAAAAGTTCACCACATGCTATCTTCATATGTTACATAGATAATATTTCCGCAATTTATCCTTCATATTACATAAATAATCTTTCCACCATTTATTAATTTTAGAGAACTTTTCATCAATATATCATATCTAAGGTTCTAATTCTTAATGATCAAGGGGGGATTTCACCAAACAATGAATACGATTTATTGTTTTGTTATGGGACCACAAAAAATTATGTTTGAGATTGGTTTTGGCATGGTATTAATAATCCTCCTTGGCTTGGCATAAAATGCTACCATTACATGTCAAAGGGCGAGCAAGGTGGGAGGTTGAGTACAAGACACTCTAAGACCAAGGGTCTGGGTCCACTCATAGACAAGTTAGTGAAGTTTCCCAAAGTTCCAAGTGGCAAAGAGGTTGAATGCCACACATTCAACTTTATGAACGTGAAAGAATGGCTTTCATATTGATCATAAAATATTTGTGATCCTTGGATTTTCTTTGTGGTTGATGACCATTCTCAAATGTATGTTTGTAATTATGCACAATGATCTTACTTCACTCATATGCAATTTCATATATCAATTTTAGTATTATAAAAATTATGAGTCTCATTGTGTTTATTTATAAATTGAGATTGATTTTATTATCACATTTTTGTTATTATAAGGGTTTTTTTTTTAGATTTTGAGTTATTTTTGTAATTCAAGGTTTATTTTCATCTATTAAGATGATTATATATTATATTTTTAGTTTATATTATGTAATAAAAGGTCCAAATCAAAAGAATATTTTATTTTCCAAGTGTTTGCAGATTTAATCATATTTATATTTTAAGTTTATTTTAGTGAAATATTTTACATGTCGATTCAATAAATTATCAATCATGGGAAAAGGGCACTTATTCTTGAGAGCGATTTTGTTGAGATCTTTGTAATTGGTACATATTCTCTAAGTTCCATCTTTATTGGGTGTCAAAATCACAGGGAACACACATGGAAAGGTACTCAATGTTATAACTCCTCAATCCACAAAATCACATGCCTACCTGTTTACCTCATCTAATTCTTGTATTGATTGCATGTATAGTATTATGTTTGGTAAAAAAGAGTATAATAATAATTGTATCTTGCACTCGTCTTCCCTCTTGGGAGGCATACCTTTTGGCTCATGGAAAACTTCTTTGTATGTTTGTAAAAAATCTTCTAAATGACACTTTTGTTATTTTGTACATCCGTCCACATATGCCTTCATTCCCATTAATTCATTGTCTTTCAAGTTTGATCTCAAGAAGAGTAGTACATACTTCTTTCTTGATTCGATCAATCTCTTAACGTGGTGGGTACTCACCAAAGATATCTTAGACTTCCCTTCATGTGCATTGATGTTAGACTAGAGTCTCATCCTTGTCTAAATGGTATTGGTTACCCTTCACCCGAATATGGTATCCCTCATATACACAAGGGCTACCAAACACTACAAGAACTTCTACACGATTAAGAAACGTTGTACTAATAGCAAATCTAAACTTACCTTGTATGGTAATATTTAACTCTACATCCTTTTTCACCCATCCCAAGGGGTATGGATGAGGATGATGATGCATCTCTAAGCCAAGATTAGGTGATCAGGTCCTTTGCTATGAAATTGGATTCCTTTGCTATGATATTGGATTGCAACCCAAAATTGAACAAAACATATATGTTTGTATTCTTGATATCAATATTGATATAGAACAATTCATCATCTCCTCCCATTTATTATGGGGGAAACTCAAGATCCCCTCCTTTTGCTTTATTGTGTAGACAACTTTTTCGTCCACGTCTAAGCTTCTTTTTATCTCTTTTTCTACTTCTATAACCAAGAAGGTTCTTCTTACACTACTCCTTGTTGCGGTTCTTGGGATTTGGCTATGGATACAACCTCCAACATTTTTTTTCAGTGTGGCCACCAATGTTGCTATAGTCACAATGATTGTTACGGTCTTTGCACATATTTATAGTTGTAAAAGTATTCTTATTTTTCCCTTTAATCCTCATCTTCTTATCTCCCTTCTTAGAAACACCTTACTAGTTAAGGTGCTTCAAGTCACTTGGATGCTTATTTTTCTTATTAGATTCAATGTATTAAGCCTTCATGCAAGCCTTATCTATGGTTTTGGGCTTGAATAACATGACTTACTTCTTTATATGACTATGAATGCCACTTAGGTACTTTATGATCGCATACAAGTTCTTGGGAGATATTCATAGTTGATAGGATTGCTTCTATAGACTATAACTTTATAGTGTAGTTTTGTACGCTTTGTCCTTGCATCTATTAGTACTAGTACTAGTGCCACCAAATACTGGTAACTTTCACATACCATCTTTGTTTGGGGTGATCTTTTTTTTGTTAGAAATATATTGTTCACTACTACTACTACTACTACTACTACTACTACTACTAATAATAATAATAATAATAATCTAATTTTAAGGTCATGGTCGAGTCAGAAATCAAATTGGTGTCTGAGACCCCCTTGTTTATGGGACAAGGGACCCCCTCTATGCAACAATTTGATTGTTAAAGTCTATAGAGGTGTACATATCATATCCCCCTGTGTATTTGAACCTATAACCTCCTAGGAGGAAACACATATTCTTCACCACTAAGCCCACTCCTACAAGGGGTTAGAACTACTCTATTTTATAAACCTCATATTGACTCCCAAAATTTCTTTTTAAAACCTATTACTAGAGGACCTTTACTTCTAATTTATTACTACAATTTTCAAGATCTAACACAAAATGTCACCCATATGTCTTTGTAATATACTTAGAGTATATTACCACTAATATAATAATGTATAAACATTTACTATAAACCTAAATACATATTGTATAATGATCATGATGGGTCCATATTGTTATAATAATAATAAGTCACCTCTTTTTTTCAAAGGGTATGATTTATCACCACTACGTATATTTATATACAAGTGAACTGTATTCATTTAATCAACCTTATATATTAATATTCATAATAATGAATTATTATTATTTATTTGGATATTGTGGAGTTCCCTCCTCATGAATGGTGATTTCATGAACTGAACTATCAAGTTCACTTTACAAAGTGGTTTCATTGACCTATGGTTAATTTTAATTTGCTAGTGACAAATAACTTCTAACTTGACAAATAACTTCTAACTTGTGGGTCCAAACTCATTGATGAAATATTTGAAAAAAAAAAAATTAAAAATATATACACACCGCTCAATATCAATATATATATAAATATATATAGACTTAGGAAAACAAAATCAAGGTTGATTATTCAAACTGAATTATCTAATAAAATACAAAACATGGCCAACATAGAGGTATATTGAAACATAAATATCTAGTGTGGCCACCACAAGAGCCTAGCATCCATCCAAATCTCTAGGAGAACGGTCACCTCTGTTCTTAAGACACACATTGGGCACTTACAATATGATAGAAAACCCATGGGGAAATTATTTATTGTTGGAGTGTAGTTGAGGGCTTGTGGAATCGCCACCTTTCATGAATATAACGTTTGTCCAACTTTCTCCAACCTCCATTGACCACCATGATTCCTCATTTAATAAATTACTTGAGCTCTCGTCGTGAGAAGTTAGATTAGTCCCGAAAAATTGTATTTTCATAAAGAATTAAATCAATATATAAAAGGAGTTATCATTAATATTCATAACAAAAGAGATTACTAATTAAGAAATTCGTAGGGAAATTTCCAAATGCATGCCATTGAAACATTGTGGGAGTGGATAGATTATAAGTTATAAGTTTGATTGAAACATTGTTATATTAATTAAATATATTATTATTATTATTAAAAATATGTGTTTAGTAAAAAAAATTAAGTATGAATTTTAGTATATTTAGATCAAACTTATACTAGTTTATCAACTAATACATATTTACTTTGATCATTATTGAGAAGTATTTTTTTGTTTAATATTCATCAACTAACACATATTTACTTTGGTCGAGAAATATTTTTTGTTTTTATTAAAAAAAATATTTAGAATAAAAACCTAACAACAAAATTTGAATATTATTGAAAGTAATTCAAGAAATCAAGGATTGTGATATAAAAAAAAATAAAAAATTCTAATACTTTTATGACATATACCTCTATGATATTAAAACTTAAGAGGTCTATTTAAGAAAGAGATATTAATATTACTATTTGTTTAGATGACAAGAAAAAAAACATTAATGTTGATATGGCTAATCATTAATCCACAAATCAAGTGTAATTAAAGAGATAAATTCTTGGGACAATGATAAAATAAATAATCTACCAATGAGAATTGGTGATTATATTTTTGTATATGAATTCAACATTAGATATATAACTAAGGAGATGTTGACATAGTTTTAGGTTCACCTTAGATGGAAACATTGGGGACCTTCATCTTAAATATGAACTAAATTTTTTGGCATTCTCCAATAATAAGAGGAAGTTAAATTGGTTGGACATTACAATGAAAGTGTATTCAATAGCACCCTCATTGGAAGGTTAGACTGATGTATCAAAAGTAATCATTGAAGATAACCATAAATCAATATAAAATATATAGGATTTCCATAAAGAAATTGACAAGGCTATCGTTGACAAAGATAAAAAAATTATCACCTTAAGAATCATAGTCATAGCTTGATCACACAAATTAAAAATCTTGATAATGATGAAGAATATCTCCAAAATCAAGTGCATATCCTACAATGTAAATTAGTATAGTGGGTTAACAAGACATAAGAGCTCAAAAAGCAACTCAAATAAAATAATTTTTGACTTACAAGTGAAGGACCAATCATCAATTAGACACGATGTTACAATTTATTTTGACTGAATATTACAGGAGAAGCGAGATGCTAAGAAAAATATTAACATGGTCTTGTCAAATAAAAACAAGAAAATTAATCATTTGAAGGATCATAGTCAAAGCTTGCCTATGGAAGTAAAAAAATTAAAGCACAAGGGTATATTGATCTTAAAAGTAGACAAGAGACATCCATTAATGCAAATGAATTGAGGGAGTTTTAGAAGTTGAAACTATAGATAAAGATACCATAATAGAAATGATCGAAACTAAAAATCAAAGCATCGTTACTAATACGTTTTATCAGATAAAGAACCATCAATCAATTAAGATCAAGAAACAATTCAATGATAGGTCAATATCTATTGATTCAATGATGGTTGAAGATTCGTCGATCACCACTGGCGAAGCCATTGACACACCAGTGAATACAAAAATATTGAATACTAACATGTCAACTCAAGTAAATCGAGAAAGATTAAACCAAATATTAAGAAGGATCAAATTATTAGGGTACCATATCGACACCCAAATTATAGAAATTGTAGCATGCAAGAATCAATGTACCAATGTCAACCCTATTCTTATATATCAAAGAATCCAAACATTAATACAACTTGAAGTAAAAAACAAAGAAGCTTGAATTAATAATCTAATCTTTAAAGAGTTCCAAAAATAATTTATTTATGATACATTGTTTTTTTTTGTTGTGACAATATTGTTGAATGCTTTGGAAATCATATTACCTCATGTTCTCAACTCTATCAAATGGGTGAAAGTTACATGAAGATGGATCATTCTATCAAAAGTAGTTCTCTCAGTCCCATGCTTTGAGGACAAAGCATTTTGAGGGGGAGGACTTGTAATATACCTAAGGTATATTATCACTAATGTCATAATCTATAAACATTTATTATAGTCATAGGTCAACATTGTATAATTATGTTGTAATACTGATATGTCACCCCTTTCCCAAAGGGTGTGACTTATCACCCCTACATGTATTTATATACACATCAATTGTTTTTATTTCATCAACTTCATATGTAATATTCATAATAATAATAAATATTTATTTATTGGATATTATATGATTTTTCAGTCATGAATGATGATTTCATGACTTCAATCTCAAATTCTATTTTTCCCACTCTAAAGCATCAAAAATCGATATAGTAATTGTAAGGATCCATTTTGTATTAACCAAATGTAGGTCGTGTGGTCAATGCACATTTTCTTGATGTCCCCTTTCTCTCAATCCTCCACTATTATTTTGTTTGGACATTAAAGATTCATTTAATTGATTTATAGACAATATTTACATATCCTTAATACACAAAGAGCGGGACTTGCATGCAATTGTTGCTAACAATAGAAAAAGGAAACACACAACTAAAATATTGGCCATGCTTAAGTTAGACACTCGAGAGCATAGAGTTGAAAGAAACAAATTATTAAAATTGAAGATGTCATAAGGCCTATAACAATCTTATATATAAAGCACTAAATAGTAATTCCCACATTAGGGTGGATCATTGTGATCATACAGGGTAGCTTCCCAATTAGTCATAGCGAGATATTCCTCATCCTATGGCTCCCATCTATCTCTATCCTTAAGAGGCTTTAGATCCTATGAAATAACAAGGGAAGGGGTCATAAATTGTTTTCCATATGTGGTAGGGCTGAGATGCATACTATGCATATGCTCTCTCTCTCTCTCTCCCTCACCAACCTTGCCAGCCCTATGATAACCACTCTATTTTGGATGTGCTAAGGTGACTTGGGAGGGATTGACTAGAACATTAATGCATTTTCATACTAGGATAAGGTATAGGAAGGCTCATGTTTATTAAATATAACATCATTTCACTTCTTCCATAGAAAATAAATATTTTTAGATCAAAAAACTTACATCTAGGCTTAGTTGAATTCAATATCCCATAGTAACATATCCTTGAGGAGAGAAACTTTCCATGTCATGGAAGCTAGAATATATAAATGGAAAAGAGTCTCCATCCATGCCCATGCAAATTTAGCTAATAGACAAAACCATACAAGATTCTTTAGAGTTCTAATTAGCTCACTCATAGTGGGGGCACCGTCATTTTGGAATTCCTAGGTAAGAAAGTCTCTTCCTAATTGATAGTCCTCCCATGGTAAAAATACTAGGAAAACAATAATTCATTTGGTTCCATGATCAAATGTGAAAGACTCCTAAGCTTGAAGACCTAGGTCTTCTACTTGGACTTCTCTTGGCATAAATTGTTAAGTTGACCTTCTGACATCAACTTTAGATATACCCACTCATGGCCAAGGTTGCGCTTGTACTTGGTGAAGGTTTTTGCACTCCCCCACTTCCAAACACTCCACCAAGAGCATTTCCCTTTCAAGCCCAACTTGATCACAATATCCTTAAACACCAATCTCTAAATCCTATACATTACAAATTTGTCAATATGAACTAGTTTGAAATTCCATTTTATCTCTATCTAGATAAACAAATTCGAGTATGAGCAAAAATAGATCATTGTTTGATTGGATGACCTTCTTAAACAACTTTCGGGTTGAGAACCAAGTTGTTGAAGCCAAAAAATTTCCCTCATGCAAGAGGAAAGAGGAAAACAAAAGACAACGATTATTAAAGGAAAAGTTCATTCTAAGAGAGAGTTCTATTGGAGAAAGGAAGGGCTTGATGGCTTCGTATGTCTTCCAAATGCTTTGTATACAAATTTCCAAACTATCTTGACTTTAGTAGGGGTGACCTGCAAAAGCTACAAGGAGACCACATGCCACCCCTTCTTTCCCAATAGAATCCCTTGTCTAGTGCAACATCTTAATAGGAATTTCCAAGCCTCATTTCTAGTGATTTCTCTCACAACCCATTTATCACAAAAGGCCTAATCATGAATTCTTATTTAGATTATTTCAAGGCTACTGAACTCCTTGGAGTGCAATAAAGATCCCAACTAATCTTGTGAAATCTATTTTCATTAGAATTATTATCTCACTTGAAGTTTTTAAGAGCCTTTCTATGTACTAGTATGTGATATTTGATGGGGTTGAACATGATGACTAGTAATCATTTATAATATCCAAGACCTTGGAATAGATCTTAAACTTGGTTTAAGAAACCAAAGGCTTAGTCACCCATTTATGAATTCTATTCTCCACCCTCTATGCTACAACCTCCCATCGGGAGAGACTTGGAATGCAAATGATATTCCAAGGAACATGAAGATTCGGCCTTGTTGAATCCATGCTGAATTATGAGAATTCGAGCAAACTGTGACTAGGTGATGGCTTTGCTTATAACGAGATGTTTTGTGCCAATGAATACTTCATCCCAAAGGAAGATAAAATGTGTCAATAAACTCCAAATTTGTATATCATAGTATTGTAGAAGGGTTGATATCATAGTATATCATAACTTGGGTTGGGTTCCAATGACAGAACTTAAGGGATTAAAAAATATAGTTTACTAACATTGGACTAACTTTTAGGCACTTGCATGGTTTAGATAAGTTCGATATCTTTCTTATGTTATATCACATGCCTGATTTCAGCATATGATGGAGAGAATGCAACTTTCGCATTGCCATGGTACACCGCGGGGTCATCATGAAACACACTTTCGAGTTTAAAAATTCATCCTATGATACTTTAATGGACGAATATTATAATAGAATCAGATCTCTCATCATTGTATTATAATAGAATCAGATCTCTCATCATTGTCTTGTTACAAGTGTGACCAATGTGATTGTAACTTTGTTAATGAGGATCAAGGTAGGACCTTCATGTCTTTTAATCTTCCTTTTTGTAAGGAATGCAGAGTCCATAAATAAAATATTAACATATACAAGTGACTTTACTCATTAAAATTCAATGACAATAGTACATCTACAAGTGACTTTACTCATTAAAACTTAATGACAATAGTATGTTATTGGGATGACAATAGTACATATTTGTTTAGTTACCTATGTTATTGGGATGTTGTTTTAAAATTATTAGTAAGGGATACTCCTTCCCGTTGAATTTTTTATTATATAACATAACATGTATTCCTTTCTTTGTTTCATGGAAGAAAGCTATGTTTCAAAAGAATAATCTCAAAGACCTAAATTCTACGCTCTTCTAAGAGCATCATGGGGATCTCTAGATGTTTGTTATATGGGGATTTCTTAGACTTCTTTTTATATGTATTGATAATAAATTATTTTCCATTCGTGTTTAAATGGTATTGGTTGGTACTTTTCTTAAAGATGCATCTCTTATATATACAAATGTTACTAAACATTACATTGCACACATCAATGATTATTATATTGACTTTTACTTCACTAATAAAATTTGTTGATATTATCACAATGGTTGTTAGGGCCTTTGCACATATGTGCAGTAGCAAAAGTATTTTTGTTTTTTTCTTTTCCTTCCATTCTTATCACCCTTCTTGGAAGTGCCTTATTGGTCAGGATGCTTCAAGTCACGAGCATGACTCTTTTTCTTATCAGATTCAATGTATTAAGCCTTGATGCAAGCCTTATCTATAGTTTTGGGCTTGAATAACATGACTTGCTTATATATATGGCTATGGATGCAACTTAGGTACTTTATGACCACATCCAATCCTTGGGAGATATTCACATTTGAAGGGATTTCTCCTGTAACTTTATAGTGTAGCCTTGTACACTCTATCCTTGCCTATGATGGTACTAATGCCATTGAATCCTTTGGTACTCTCCATATCTGGAAGGGTAAAACTGGGAATTAAGAAGGTCCTTGAATACCTCCCATTTAGTCACTGGTGGGTTTCCCTTCAACCTAAGTATCATGGTGTAGCTTTGCCACCAGGTTTATGCTTGACCTTCTACGTTCCATCTGGAAAATGTTATTTTCTACTCCTCCCATACCTTGTGCAACTATAATAGGCTTCTAATTGTTGAAGCCAATGATTTAAATTAATTGCATCCACCTCACCTTTGTAGGGATTGATATTTAGCCTATGCCTCCACTTTGAATAGGGGTTAAGAAAATTGGTTATTGAAGTTCCATGTTTCAAGATTTGGTTTTCTTCTCTTTCATTGACTCTTCTTGATCTTTTGGTTTCTCATGAAAGTTAGGATGCTCTAGAAAGGGGCTCAATATTTCTCTCAAGCATTTCCATTAGTAAGTCTATACTCCCATAAAAATTGGTGGCTTAATCTTCCAACCTTGAAAATCTTAACTCCCCTCTACCAAAAAGTTTTTCCTTGTGCTTATCATCCATATCTAAGGCTTGTAGCCGCTTCTTTTTCTATATCATGTTTATCAGTGGATCCACAAGGTGCAATTGTCCCTTGAATTTATACTTTCTGAGATGGGTATCCATATACTACACTTAAACCACACAAATTCCCAAAGAAAACTGCTATGATATTAATACAATCAATAAAGTGACTTGGATATTCCAATGGTTGGCTTGCTAGAACATATCTTAAACCTACTTCTAATAGAATGAGCCCATGCTTGATTGCATGATTATTTTTTCATATTTGATTACTTAGTAGAAATATACTAACAAAATAGGAATTCTTTAAACTATTGTGACATAATAATAGAACTACAATATAAAAGACACATAATGGGTCACTGTGAACACAATATTTACCCTGGATGAAACCCACATGAGTAGAAACTCCATCAAAATGAAGGATTGTGTCTTCTTCTTAAATAATAGAGAGTATAATGAAAAATATAGAGATAACGAAGGTCACTATGGAGATATGATACACTATAGTCTATTATAGCCCCACACATATTGTGCTTTATCCTTTCCTTTGGTATCTCTTTTTCTCTCTCTACTCCTCTTAGTGGTTTATTTGTTGTAAAACATTCATTGTTACAATACTAGGAGCTAAACCATTTTCCCTCTTTTCGATTAGGGGTTTAAAACCCTTTCTTGGTAATTAGGGTTATGATTTTGGAATATGTTAATGCTTATGTAAGTATCTAGGGAATTATACATGTTACTAACTCTATATTTGTGAATCTTGAAAATTTGATGTGGCTTCCACAGGTACCTATAGGGAATAATCAATAGTTATCTTGTCAAGGTCATAACTTTCACATTAGTTCCATTTGCGGTGCTCTTTTTCCTTGTTAGAAATATATCGATGAGTACTATAGAAGGTTAAAACTAATATGTTTTTTAAATGCCTTATTAACTCCCAAAATTCCTTTTAAGAACCCTAACTAAAGGATTTTCAATTCTAGTTTGTTAGTGCATGTTGGACCTCGACCAAGTTTTATGGAAACATTGGTTGTGTTTGACCATTTTTGGGACTTCGACAGGTTGGTCGAAGACGGAGTGCCCAGGCAAAGCGGAGATCGTGGGATCTCGCCCCTTTTTGCAGGCTTTTTGGGTTTTTAGGGTTTATGTAACAAGTATGGGATGTCGTCCCACAGGTCTTACCCATCTTTAGGCCCTTTTTGTAATGTATAAATAAGTAGCTAGGAGATGTAAGTAAGTGGTGCTAAGCGCTAGAGTTCAATCTATGTGATTGAAAAGGTCACTGGCTTAGTGCATGACTAGTTGGCTGTGTGCCAAGATTGTGTTAAGACTTGAAGAGCTAAGTGCAAGTGATTGTAAGAGACTGTGTAAGGCTTTGTGCTTTGACCTAACTTGGGGAAGGAGGATCTGGCGAGGTGCACGCAGATATCATGTTCTATGCGGAGTTGGATTTGTGGCTTGGTGCCTATCAGGAGATTGAAGAGACTAATAAAGAATAAGAAGAGTTGGTGGACGTAGCCCCACATTGGGGTGAACCACGTATATCCTGTGTTATTGTTCTTTGTGTTATATTGTCCTTGTATTTACTTAGTGCACTGTTATGATAGATAGATCTATGAATGCTTAGTGCTTTATAATGTGAATGAATGCTAGATCTGCTTTGATTATATGTGCTGAAAGGTTAGATGTGCTTAAATCTTGATTAATATTGTGTTGTTTTGTAATTAGGGTTTTAACCTGCGATGTGAATAAGGGCTAAAGACTAATGAATGTTAACTGTTGAGTGCTCTGTTAAGTATTGTTATCATAGGTATGTATCACAGCTAGGTTGTAGACACTTGAGTCCTGCAACCCCCCCTGCCTCTACCTCGGGTGAGACTTCATCTGCTTCGCAAGTGTTGCCGAAAGGGTCGGTAGTTAGGGTTTTGTTGGTGCACTATTGAAGCGTTGAACCATGGGTTTGCCTCTGTGCCAAAAAATGGTTCTGTTGTTGGGACCTGAAACTGTGATTGTTGGGAGATGAAGAAAAGAGAAATTTATTTGCGTAGATCTATTGTTGTAGTGCGCGTTATTCTACTTGACTTGTGAAGCTCTGTGCTAAGAAGAGAAGTCAGATATGAAGAAAAGAGGTAAGATATTAAATCTTTATGCTCTGGTAAAGGAAAGATAAGTGGAATTTTTTTCTTCGAAAGTATGGATCTAGGTATGTTTGATAGATTTTGTCCTAGTCTGAAAACTAGGGCACGACTAGAAGAAAGAAGATTTGATATGAATAGATCTTATAAAGCTAGTGAAAGATATGTTATTCCTATGCATAGAAAGAATTTTTGGACTAATAAGTGGATGCCGGAACCTAGAAAGAATTTTTGCAGATTGCAGGCCTGTCACTGTGATCCCAGTGCGCAGTATAGAAAAGGTTGGGGACCATTTAAGAGAAAAAGAGGGTTGACACTATGTTATAACTATAGAAGTCCGAGACATCTTGCTAAGGAATGCCCTGGTAGAGGTCTTATTTGTCTTTGTTGAAAATTTGTTGGTCATGAAATTTTGGATTGCCCTAGAATGATTGCTAAAGTTGAAAAGATGAACATGAGAAAAGAAAACTATGAAGAAGGTCAAGGGACTAATAATGTGCTAGAGCACTAGAAAGAATTAGAGGCTATATTATTGCAGATGAAAGAAACATTGAATGATCACAGAGACATCAGTTTACTAGAGATATTAAAAGAGAAGCAGTGCATAGAAACAAGAATAGGAGACTTCGACATAGACTGTGTATTAGATGAGGAAACACAGGTGAATCTTATGCCAGAGAGTACTTGGGAAATTTTGGGAAAGCCAGCTATGATTCCTTCATTGGGAAGGATAGGATTGTTTAAAGGAAAAATGATAACCCTATGTGGAAGACTTACTCATGTACCTATGATTGCTAATGGAACATCCACTGAAGAAGAATTTGAGGTCATTAAATTTATTGAGAATAACACTCCTTTTGCACTTATGTTAGGAAATCCCTAGATTGTGAAAGATCAAATCTGAAGGAAAGAAGAAGAGGAAGCCATAGAACAACAAAAGCAAGAATTAAGGGACTTCATAGCCAAGAAAATAGAACAACTAAGAGAAGAACAAGAGGACAAGTTGAAGCAACTAAGGGCCAGAGAATTAGATATCGAGGTTGAAAGAACGCAAGAAGGCTTAAAGAACCTATCCATGTAGGAGAGAAGAGCACCTACCCCAGAAACAGTAAGAGAAGAAGTATTACCCTTGAACCCTGTGAAAGACCCTCAGCAGTGCGAAGTTACTATGCTAAGAGAAGATAAGAATAAAAATGGAAAGAGGAATCCAGAGACTCAGATCACAGGAAGGAAAGCCAAAAAACGCAGTAAAAAGAAAGCAAAGTTAGAAAAATTACAGGAGGTTCCAGAAAAGACTTCGCGGAAGGCAGGCTTGCAGAATTTGAACCTCGTCGGAATAGCTGAACAACACAGAAGGGAAATTTGACTCGGTGAAGCTATATGACCATTGGAGGTGTCCTGACCATTAGAAGGACGCTCCAGAATGGCTAAAAACACATTTATTGCCGGAAATATCGCCATTGGACCGTTGGGACCGCGCCACAATGGATGGAATCATATTGATCGAGGATTTTCGACTCATTGGAGGAACCCGTTACGACATTGTTTATTTAATCCGTCGAATGCCTCACCGAGGACACTTTTGCAAATTGTGATTATCTGAGCTAACAAAGAACTAATTACTTTCGCATTGTTCTTTTGAGACCTCACCACCCGTTTTCTTACCTTGAGTGTCCAGTCACCAACTTGAGTTAATTGTTTACGAGCGTGCATGTCTGGCGACCTTAGCGCAGTAGAGAAATATGTAGAAGATATTTTGATAGATCTTATGGTTGAGAAGGTCATGTCCGCAAGAGTATAGGCCTCATCGACGAGAGGACTACAAGCATCCCCCTCGACTGCACGTTGATCTGGGCCATCCCAAACCGCGACGGAGAAAAGAAGCAAGCGTCGCGACGACCTGACAAACGTGAAGCTCATATAGTCAGTATTGCCCGACTACATCCCGCCTCTGGTTAGCGTGGTTAGTCATGATAATGTCCCGAGAGATTCTGAGTACACACTCATCACTGCGTACCTCTCGAAGGGGATACGCACAGTAGGACCATAGTTGGTATTGATCCCTGATCTTAAGATCAATTATTTCAACCTAGGAGATAAGAATAATTATGCATTGTTCACACCGCATAGGTACTTTAAAAAGACGACTGGGAAGAAGCCGAAGATAGTTCCCCAGCCATGGATTAAGGAGATCGCGAGGTCCACCATCCTTAACGTGATGAAGATACCCCACTTCGACAGACATCAGGAGGTTAATGCGTTTAAAATCCTCCTGTTGTGCTACCATGGAGGTTATCTATGGTTAGATAGGCGTGTGACTGT
Organism: Picea sitchensis; assembly: GCA_010110895.2. Lineage (NCBI taxonomy): Eukaryota > Viridiplantae > Streptophyta > Pinopsida > Pinales > Pinaceae > Picea > Picea sitchensis. The sequence goes on along the minus strand of SNQJ01S0090507.1, from coordinate 17,662 downwards.
GGATCCGATGTTGATCCACATGATTACTGGATTGAGCATGTAGGGACCGGACCCTCAGAAATTCTACCCAAGGAAGTTTGTAGATCGCACCTTGGTGCAGTGAATAAAGGAAACGTATGGCGATGTGGAGAAGGGGAAGCGAGGATACAAGGTAGCCTCCATCCAAGATGGTGCATTGCACCTAGCTTCCCATTTGATCGTTGGTAAGCTCGTTAGGAAGAACAGACCAACGCAAGTCACGGGGTTCATCGTCAACCTCGCAGGGAAGTGCGTTGAAGGGATGCAGATGAACTGGGTGAGCTACCTCGTCAATGAGTTGGAGAAGGACTGTCGTGAAGCGCAAGACCAAGGATTTGAGTTCCACTTCAGTTGGTTGTTGATACCCATAGAATTTATCACTTGGGAGATGCCAGAGGGAGCGACATTCCCTGAAGTCGAGCCATCCAAACCACTGGCTGCAAGGTTCACCACCTTGTGGTATACGAGCGGCACGACGAAGAAGTGGCAATCCAACGCAGTGTTTCACACCTACTACCTACAACTCACGCAAGCCATTGAGTCATTCCCCTGAATGACTCCAAACACCTTGCATACTTACAGGCCACTAGCGAAGTTCTGCGTAGATCGCCACTTCATTTACATCACTGCGCGTAGGGATGAAAGCAAGGAGGAGCTGCAGTTGTATTATAAATTGACTGATGAAGATATGGAGGAGATAACCAAGGAATGGTCAGCTGAATTCCTTGTACCAGTCGAGAAGATAGAGCTCTCCAACCCTAGTATCATCAGAAGTCCTTTGGTCACCCAAGAAGACTATGATGGACCAAGCAACGCTAAGAAGAAGGAAGAAGTGCAGGAGATAAACAATGCATCAGAGGAAGCTATGCCCGATTCACCTAGAGGAGGAGGAGGAGACTATGAAGTAAACCAAGAGGAGGAAGGGGAAGAAGACAAGCAGGAACACAACGAAGTAACACCGCCTAAGGATCCCCTTACAGAGGTCGAGATGTCAAAGAAAAGGAAAGTTTCTCCAAAGAAACCCTCAGCGCAGAAGAAGTCATGAGCCAATAAGCCTCGGTCATAGACTGTGCTTATAGTGGATGATATTGACCTCATCATCATAGCTGTAGCAGATACTTTGAAGGATATTTTGTAGCAAAATGAAGAAAAGCAGGAAATGATGTCTGAAAGAATCGAGGCGAAGTTGAAAGGGGTACATCAATCTCTCTATTCGAGCCGCGTAGTGTCTACTGCGTCGTCGTCATCAGAAGGTATAGAATTGGGAGATGATCCTGCCCAACTACGCAGATTAGCAGATGCAAAAAAGGCTCGTCTTCGATGAGTACAGGAAGAAAAAGAATAGGCCACAAAGGCCTTGAAGCAAGAAAAGGAGGAAGACCTAGAGCAACATTAGGTTGCACAACAAGAGAAATATGACCTCCGGGCGAAGTTTGAAGAGGACAGAGAGTAGATCCAGAGAGAAAAAGACCAACTGCTCACGGAGTAGACTGCGGTCAACGAGGCGGTGGCTGGAGCACTTTGCTTTGTGCCCGTCTTGGCCCAGATGGAAGAAGAGACAACCGAGAGCCAAGTAGGGAAGCTTGTTGAGGCCATTCAACAACTTCAAGCACACATAGAAGAGTTAGAACTACAAGAAGTGTCGAGCACTCCACAAGACGTGCGAGATCAAAGGGAAGAAACTGTCAGGACCACAATTTAAAGAATCAAGGCGTTGGCCTCAGAATGCAAGCACCTGAGTGCCTGAAGTGTGCAGACCTATGAGAACCTTGCAGAGGACCCAGAACTGAGAACATTGGAAGCACAGCTCCAGGAAGTGAAGCAACAGGCATCGACAGTGCAAGTGCACTTGAAGTTGCTCAGAGCAGTGGAGAAGATGAAGAGGTCACAGGAGCAGCGTGTAGTTCAACAATAGGTCACTACCATTCAGAGTAGAATGATGGAGGTGACACAACGACTCCAGCCGGTGCAGGACGAAGCCTGTACCATTTTTTAAGAGATCGAGGGACAAGGATCACAGTTGGAACAAGTGGTCACCAAAGTGGAACAATGCCTGGAAGGGCCTGTCACCGAGCAAGTTATTCAAGAGTTTGCCAAGAAGGAGGCTCTGACAAAGCAGCAAGTCGAGTCAGCTCGAGCTAAGCTCAAGGCCTTCGAAGCATAATTTCCCAGATCATATTGACTCGGAACGAATCACAAGTGAGTGTTGGGGGCTTGTTGGCCCTCGACCAAGTTTTGTGGAAACATTGGTCATGTTTGACCATTTTTGGGACTTCAACAGGCTGGTTGAAGACAGAGAGCCCAGGCGAAGCAGAGATCACGGGATTTCACCCCTTTTGTGGGCTTTTTGGGATTTTAGGGTTTATGTAACGGGTATGGGATGTCGGCCCATGGGTCTTACCCATGTTTAGGCCCTTTTTATAATGTATAAATAAGTAGCTAGGCGATGTAAGTAAGTGGTGCTAAGTGCTAGAGTTCGATCTATGTGATTGAAAAGGTCATTGGCTTAGTGCATGATTGGTTGTCTTTGTGTCAAGACTGTGTTAAGACTTGCAAAGCTAAGGGAAAGTGATTTTAAGAGACTGTGTAAGTCTTTGTGCTTTGACCTAACTCAGGAAGGGAGGATATGGCGAGGTGCACGCAGATCTCTTGTCCTATGCGGAGTTGGATTTGTGGCTTGGTGCCTGTTAGGAGATTGAAGAGAATAATAAAGAAGAAGAAGAGTTGGTGGACGTAGCCCCACATTGGGGTGAACCACGTATATCCTGTTTTATTATGCTTTGTGCTATATTGTCCTTGTATTTACTTAGTGCATTGTTATGATATATAGATCTATGAATGTTTAGTGCTTTATGATGTGAATGAATGCTAGATATGCTTTGATGCTATGTGTTGAATGGTTAGATGTGCTTAAATCTTGATTAACACTGCGTTGTTATGTAATTAGGGTTTTAACCTGTGATGTGAATAAGGGTTAAAGACTAATGAATGCTAATTGTTGAGTGCTCTGTTAAGTATTGTGATCACAGATTTGTGTCCCAGCTAGGTTGTAGACACTTGAGTCCTGCAACCCCCCCTGCCTCTACCTCGGGTGAGACTTCATCTGCTTCGCAGGTGTTGCCGAAAGGGTCGGTAGTTAGGGTTTTGTTGGTATGTTGTTGAAGCATTGAACCCTGTGTCTGCCCCTATGCCAACATTGCATTTTTCAAGATCCAACCCGAAGTGCCCCTTATAGGTCCCAAATTATATTTTTCCCATTATAGAACATCAAAAAATGATATAGAAATTGTATGGATCCATTTTGGATCAACCAAACGTAGGTTGCATGGTCAATGTACATTTTCTTGGTGTCTCCTTTCTCGCAATCATCGAATATCATTTTTTTGATAGTAATGCTTCCTTTAATTATTGATAGAATAATATTTTCATTTTTTATTACCAAACGAGTTTGTCATGCATGCAATTTTTGCTAGTACTAACAAAAGTAAACACAAAACTCAAAATTTGGTATTGTTTAAGCAAAAAAACCCGAGCGAATAGAGTTAAAAGAAACAAATTATTAAAGTCTAAGATATCATAAGGCCTATAACAACCTTGTACATAAAGCACTAAATAGTAATTCCCACAATAGGGGGCTCATCATGGTCATTCAGGGTAGCTACCCAATTAGTTGTAGTAGGAGGCTCCTCATCCTGTGTCTCCCATCTATCTATAGCTTTAAGAGGCTTCATGTCCTCTAAAATAGCAAGGGTTAGGGTCATAAATCGTTTCCCATGTGTGTCAAGATTGGGAGGCAGACCATGCATGTGCTCTCACTTCTCTCTAACTAGTTTAATATCCCTATGGATACCACTCTACTATGAATGCACTAAGGTGAATTGGGAGGGATAAACTAGAATATGTTAGAAAATAATCATACCAAGAGAAGATACATGGAGGCTCATGTTCATTAAATATAACAAAATTTCACTTTTTCCATAGAAAATAAATCAGTTTAAACCACACATCCTACATCTAGGCTTACTTGAATTCAATATCCCGTAGTAACATATTCCTAAGGAGAGAATCTTTCCATGTGATGGAAGATGGAGTGTATGAATGGCAAAGAGTCTCCATCCACGCCCATGCAAAATTTAGCCAATAAACAGAACCACAATAGATGCTTTAAAGTTTTTATTATCTCACCCAAAGTGAGGGCACCACATATTTGGAATTCCTAGGTAAGAAAGTCTCTTCCTAATCAATAACCCCCCATAATAAAAAAAACCAGCAAAACATTAATTTATTTGGTTCCACGATTGAATTCAAAAGGCTAATCAACTTGAAGAACTAGATATTCTTCTTGGAATGGACTCTCCAAAAGTTGTTGAGTTGGCCTTCCAAATTTGACTTTAGACATACCCACTTTTAGCTAAGGTCGGGCTTGTACTTGGTGAACTTTGTCACACTCCACCATTTCCAAACCCTCCATAAGGACCAAGGCCCTTATAAGTCCAATTTGATCACAATATCCTCAAACACTAATCCTTGAATCATCTACACTGCAAATTTGTTAAAGAGAACTAGTTTGAAATTTCAATCTATCCTTGGCAAAGACAATCACATTCAAGTATGAGAATCAAATAGGTTGTTGTTTGATTGGATGACCCTCTTGAACAACTTTCGTTTTGAGAACCAAGTTGTTTGAGTTAGAGGTTTTACTTTATGCAAGAGGACATTGGGGGACAACAAAATACAATGATTGGTTAAGGGAATGATTTCTCTAGGAAAGGATTGATGGCATCCTAGGTCTTTCAAATACTTTGTATAAAAGAATTCCCAATTGTTTTAACTTGAGCAAGTGTGACCCGTAGAGTCTATAATGATACCATATACCACCCTTTGTTTCCTAGAGTATGCCCTTCACTAGTGTCACATCTTAGCAGGACTTTCCAAGATTCATTTCTAGTGATTTCTCCCATGACCCATTTAGCACACAAAGCCTAAGCGTGAGTTCATTTTTTTATTATTCCAAGGGAGCCTTTCTATGCACTAGTATATACTATTCGATGGGATTTAACATGATGAATAGTAAACATATGTAGCATTCAAGACCTTGGTGAAAATATTAAACTTGGTTGCTAATACCAAAGGTCTAGTCACCCATTTATCAATTTTCTTCTCCATGCTCCACACTACAACCTCCCAAAGTTCCTTTGGAGAGGCTAGGAATGTGAATGATATTCCAAGGAACATGGAGATATGGCTTGGTTGAATTCACACCCAATTATAAGAATAAAACCAATCTAGGATAAGGCGATGGATTTGCTTAAAACAAGAAGTTTTTTTTCCATTGAATACTTGAGCCCAAAGAAAGATAAAATGTGTCAAGGCACTCCATCATATTATTGCAGAAGGGGAAATCATAAAGAATGGTCAATACCTAATCATATACAAAGTGGTCATATATAAGGCCCGCATTAGATTTAGGAAGGGGGGTCTCATTAATAAATCCTAGTCCCACTTTATGGTTCAAGAGGAAACCAATTTCTTTTGTGTCCAATACATACAATTTTGGACCAAGCAAGCATCATCGCTAGATGGGATGGATCAATCCCACCTCCTCATACTTACATCGATTGATGGAGATACACGTTGAGGCTTCCACAAACAATGTTTCCATCACTTCAATGAAGAAAGGGCCAAATTCAAGAATGTTGAGCATTTCTAGGTGTTGATTCCTGGAAAAATTTCTAGTAGGCAACATGGAGAAAATGCCCAATCAAGGCCCCAATTAGGCCTATACTTGTTTGGGGTGGAAATCCTCACTGGTATGTGGGCCCGATTACCACTAAGGGGAATTTACTCTTTGAAAGGAGATTTTTCTTGAAGCTCTTCTAAACTATTATGAATAAAAAGAAGGAACTAATATATTTCTGTTCTAAAGCTATACTATCCTAACTGGGATATAGAAGTAGTTCATAGTATCCTTGTTTGGATTAAGAAGAATAATAGATATTGAACATGAGATAAACATAAGCTATCAAGCTATAAAAATAATTCGTACAACTTGATAACAATTAAAACAAATACATGTCATCTTTAACTTAGTAAATAGTTACCGAGAAAAGGACGAATATGTAAACTCACATTCAGTATGGATGATTAGCATAAATTAAACATGAGATCAAGATAAGTTGTCAGACTACGAAAATAGTTCACATATCCAAGAAACAGTTAATACATATACATATCAATAATAAACTTGGTAAACAGTTATCAAGAAATCACAAATATGCATACTCATATTTAATTTATTATCGGTCACATAAAATTCAATCAAGAATGAAATGACATAACAATTTCTCAAATATTTTAACAATGGTGTAGAAATAGAGAACATAAACATTCATTCTTCGATAAATCTGAAAGAAAGATATTAATGGCTTGCAAAATTTGTATTTCATTAGCTTGAATAATAGTACCAAAACAACTAAAACACAATGTAGTTACTGCCACTTCAGGTCTTCAGATCCAAAAAAAAATGGCTTTTACAATAATGCACTTAGCTAGCCTCTAGAGTTTCCAACCCCTTGGTGCTTGATACAAAATTATATAAATAAGATTCAATCTAATGGAAAATCAAAATTTTTGGAAAACTCAAAATAGATAAATTTCTTAAAAAGGAAATTTGTTGCAACTTTGAAGGGTCATTTATTGACTCTACTTCTTTCATTTCTTGATCTCCTTGATGTAGATTTTCCATTGAGAAAAGTTCTCCAAGGTTTGTGAGATGAGTACATGAGTTGACTTGTCCAAATTAATTTCACAATAGAAAAATTTCCCCACGATAATGCTAATTTATCCTTGTAACTTGGAACAAAAGTTGTTTATAACCATTGTGCATGTTTCTTGATTGACAAGGAATTGATTGAGTGCTTGCATATCCCACCTATATAAACCTTGAATTAAACCTTCAATGACTTTTCTTTGCTTTTGGAGATTAGTAAAGGAAGATACTCCCAACACTGAAACTCCCATAAACTACGCATTAGGTATATCAAACTCAATGATGATATCTACTGCATTATCCAAAATGTTAGAACAATATTTGATTGCATTTGTGACTGGGCTCTGTGAATGGTTCTGTTTCTGCACCCAAGTATCTAGAGATATTTGGATTTTGAGTTTTCCTAGCTCAGAAATGGGTGAGATGTTATCTGGAGATGATTTGTATTTTTCCTACCAATTCTTCACTTTCTCAAATGTATCTTGAACATGTTTAAATTCAGACATTTTATCCTTGATAATATTTAATAAATCATCTAGGATTTTATCGAACTTCTGAACATGACTCAAATTTTGATAATAAACTTCCTAAGATAATTTGAGTTGTTCATTTGATGTCAAAGCCTCGTTCCTTTATGGTTTCTCATGCCAATTGTTTACCCTGCAAATCTTTGACTTGTGAGGAAAGTTGATCTATTTGTCTGTCCTTTTTCGTGGTCTCTTTTGCAGATGTTTCCTAGAACTACTTTTTCTCTTGTCTGAAATAGTTTTCAAGATTATTAAATTTGATCTCGATGTTCTTGTTTAATAGCATCAATTTGATTTTGATAATCTGCCTCAACTATAGACTTTTGTTGTTGCAAATCATTCTCAAAAAACTTAATTTTGTCTTGTTATTGACTTATAATCTTTTTGAGATTGTTAATAGACCACTTGTTAGCATGAGCAAAATCCCCCACTGAGTCTACAACTTCATCAACAAATTCTAGGCCATCAAGTTTTGATGCATCCCATGCCATGACTTGTTTAAGAGGAGTATCTCCTATTTGTTCCATTTTTATTTTTCGAGGTCTTCCCTTTACAATAGATTTTTTTATCAAGATTGAAAAAATATTCACCTAGAGGAGGTGTCTCCTTTACAACTGGCTCTAAAGAATCAATGAAAACAATCTTAGTAGAAGGATTACCTGGAAATGATGCTAGAAGAGTTTTGGATATAACAATGATTGCAATAGCACCATGCTTTCTTTTGGTTGATTCTTTTGTGGATCATTTTTCTGTGGAGTCTTCAACTCTTAATTTGGTTGAGGTTGATTCCCCTACTCTAGTGGCTTAACCTACACATTATCTTAAGGTTGTGACTGATTTGTTTTCTTTTCACGGCCTTGGAGAGGTTGATTATCGGTTAAAAATATATTTCCTAAAGACAAGTTCCTACGTCTTTGAAAGGCTAGTTATTCATCTCTTTTAATACCTTGTCGAATTTCTTCAATTCTTTTGCATACTTCCTCTTATGATTGATACCTTTGGAATACTTTATCAAAAGGAAGGTCTTCGAGTCTATAACCCCTAAAATTGCTTAAAGCTTGACAATGATCATGCCCAATGTTAAGAAGATCATGTTTTTTGAAAGCAATTTGAGACAATTGGATATTTTCAAGAGTTGTTTCCTCCACCCTGGCATGCTGATAGCTAGACAAGGAGAAAATCCCCTAGTTGATTGGAAAATAAGGCCAAGCATTCTTTGAACTTGACGTTAAAGCCAATGCTATATCTGTTCCAACTGTTTGATAAGCAATCTCCCTGAGATGTACCCTATCTGGAACATACTTGGGGAGAGCATGTGGTGGAGCCTCACAGCCATAGATCCTTATATAAGAGAAATATTATTCAATGAACCAATCACCAATAGATGAAATGCTCTCCATTGCATCATTTGAAAATCTAGGAAGTGGGTAACCATATAAGAGAGTTGACGTAAATGAATCATAAAGCTATTACAAACCTCATAAAAGCATTGTTTATCATTGAAACCCCAAAGTTTGCAGCAATAAAAATGGATAGGTTGTTGTGAAGGAGACCAATTCCATTTCATCAATGGAAAAGGAAATTTAGCGTAGATTGCATCTATTAAATAAACAGACATGAAAAACTGAGAAGTAAAACCAGGGGGAGCTGTCATTATTTTTTCAACTTGCCTCTTCAAGTTGTTAGATAAGATGACTGCAATAAATGTACAATAAATGTAAAGGAATCCTGAACTTACTTCTAATTCAGGAGAAAATCAAAGTTTACATGGAAATTCTATATAATTGAAGGTTAAAATTTGGTTCTAGATTCTATATAATTGTTATAAATGACAATTACTCATGGTCATATCACCATGATTTAACACACCGATGCTTTTATTCACAATATCAATAAACTTCATTATCAGGCTGTTTGTAATAAATTAACTTTACAACCTCGAGACTTGTTTAAATAGTAGAAATCAGGACTTTAATCCTATGTGTTTTATTGCTTTTAATCCATGCTTTTTTTTAGATAGAAATTTTACGATGGAAATCTATCCTAATACTTTTTCACATAGTAGATGATATATGAGTGGTAAATCCACAGTTTTGGAAATCTATCCTAATACTTTTTCACATAGTAGATGATATATGAATGGTAAATCCACAGCCTCCGGAATACAAACTCGAACTCGTGACCTATCCCCAAACTAAAAAAGTGTACACACGTCTTACCAATTATACTTATACTTTTAATCCCTGCTTACCTCTTTGCTTAACCCTTAATCATCTTCTAAATGATTCTCGGATATCGGAACATTGATTTTATTGCATATCAAATATTGCACGTCGAATATGGCCATGTGAAAATTTTTAATGGTATTCCGATATCCGATATCGGGAATGATGAGATGCTGACGTAAAAGATTATCGGGTGTCGAGATTTTGGAAAATAAAAAGGCATGAAAGCATGGTCTGATAAGCGATATTATTTATAATTTGAAGAGTTTCATTACTTTTGATTGGATTTTAAGGATTTTTTGAATTTTATTACAAACTTAATTTTGATTGGATTTTAAGGATTTTTTGAATTTTATTACAAACTTTTTAAATGTATTTACAAAATCGATAAAATTACAAAACAAATTAAATTAATGAAAATAAATCTAATAAAAAAAAAATGAATTCAAACTTTTTAAATGTATTTACAAAATCGATAAAATTACAAAACAAATTAAATTAATAAAAATAAATTTAATAACAAAAAAATGATTTGGTAAAACATAAAGTAAATGAAGGGGCTTTTAATTTTAAGATAAAATTTAAGTGGGTTGTTGGGGCTCAACATTGGATAAACAACCATTCTATCCTGTCATAAGTTTTTTTTTATAGTTGATTTTGATGAAAAAAACATTTAGTTCACATGCCTGACCCCATTGTGTGCCTTCCTAAATAACAATGGGAATGTTTATAATGTAGCACTCCTAGATGAAGTCCACTTACTCTAGTCTCACAACCTTCACCAATATATGTTTCAGTCTCAATACTATCACCTTGGCTAGATGTTGGTAGAAAGCGTTGAGGAGGGTGATTAGCTTTTTAATAGTGAAAATCTAAAGGTATTTTCCCTTAGGCATAAACTTAGTGAACACTTTTTTATCTTGGAATTAAGAGATTTCTTCCATAAGGATTCTTTATAGACTTGCAGAAGAGCTAGCCCAATGAATTCCCACACAACCTTGTAAAACTCACATGATAAACCACCGAGCTCAGGGGATTTCTCAATTGACATTTCTTTGGAGGGAAACTACCAACGTATCCAAGGAGATGGTTTGCTCATAAGCTCTCTTTTACTCTTCATAGAATCAAACAAGATCATTTCCATACATTTTTTCATGGCCATTTCTCTTTTATCCGTGGACGATTGCACTTAGAATACCATCAAGTAACGAGTAAAAAAACTTGCACTTAATCACTTCTTGGTGAGTGCTACGACCCACTCTAATCTTGAGGGTTGTTAATTGTTCTCCTGCCTCCTTGATGACAATGGCCTTAAAAAAGGCCTTTGTGGCTCATCATCAATTTTGAGCTAGTGGAGTTGAGCTCTAATTTGGGCCCCTAGGACTCAATAAGTTTCATCCACTCTTAGTAGATGGCATAAGTTCTTTTTGTGTGAACCCACTTTTCTAGTTAAAATTGACTAGCTTGAAGGGCTTTGGAAAACTTCTCAAATTATTCTTTCATAAAAAAAAACCTTTGTGGCTCTATCATCAATCTTCAGCTAGTGGAGTTGAGCTGTAAT